>JASAMX010023332.1:0-23718 GCA_030248175.1 Microlaimidae sp. YZB2_3 | reverse complement strand
AACTATGTCCTCTTGTTCTTGATTGCAGAGACAGAGAAGACAGAGAGGAGTCATTTAACATTACTATTAACTGCTCTTTGATGTACGAAAAACGCTGTGAAAAGGTGTGCAGTAAAACCTATATAAAAAGCACTGCAATTTTTACATGAAATTAAATATACAACACTATTTTGGTCAAGAGTGTTTGGACGTTCGCCAGTTTGGTAAAAAAAAAGTGACCGCAAATACATAGGATAAAAAAAATAGTTTTATAAACCTGCGTTTTTTAGGATACTTTTTAGTTTATATTAAAAAGAGCCAAAAAAACGGAAGTGAAATTAAAGGATTTAAAAATTCAAAATTAAATTAAAAATTAAAAAATTAAAAATTAAATTAGAAATTAAATTAAAAATTCTTTTGTCCATTTTAAAATTTTACCTGAAAAACAATATTTTTGTGGCTTATATAACATTTTTTTATGTAACACGTTGTCAAAGGCCTTGGCAAAATCCAAGTAAATGACATCAATTAGAAGTTTATCTTTTAGTGCCTGCGTCCAGACCGCGCCAACTATACTTGGAGAACGGGAGTAAATTTTGTAATTTATGTTCATCATCTTCTTCTTCTTCTTATTATTTTTACTTTAAAAACTATAATTGAAATCATTGGCCCATGGCATCGCGCCAACTATATTTAGAGAACATAGATAAACTTTGTCTGGAGCGCAACTGCACCGCACTAACTATACTAACTATAATTAAACAACGTGGGTAAATTTTGTAATTTAAATTTATCTTCTTCTTCTTATTATTTTTTATTTAAAAAAATATATCTCGGCACCGGAATGATTATAAACATATGTCATTGCGCACTTAAAACTATAGTTTATTAGGCTATTTTTTAATTTAATTTAATTCAAAAAAAGTGGTAGACTAGCCTTGAAAAATGCTCTAAGAATAGGACAGAAAAAAGGGGCGATTTTTCCCCGGGCGTATGTTTAGACAGAAAAGATGTGGACTAGGCTGAGATGGACATTATGTGGACTATAGGAAATTTGCATTTGGTTTGGGCAGCTGCTCACTAAATAAAAATTTCTACTATATGATAATGATTTGTTTATACATTGATCTAATCACACAGCACTGTTGCATTTTTTTTACTTTGATGAAATGAATACTCACAGCAATCTTTGATGAGCGCAAATCGCACTTTTTCGATTAGAAGACTATATTTGTATGTGTAAGAAACAACTATAAAATTGAAAAAGTGGCGATTTCGCGCTTGTCAAAGATTGCTGTGAGTATGATTTTTTCAATTGACATTTCATCAAACTAAAAAAAATGCAATAGCGCTGTGTGATTAGATCAATGTATAAACAAATCATTATCATATGGTAGAAATTTTTATTTAGTAAGCAGCTGGCCAAACCAAATGCAAACTTTTTATAGTCCACATAATCTCCATCTCAGACAAGTCCACGTCTTTTCTGTGTAAACATACGCCGGGAGAAAAATCGCCCCTTTTTCCTGCTCTATTCTTAGAGCATTTTTCAAGGCTAGTAATCAAACAGTAAAACAAGAATAAACTGTAGTTTGTGTGTAAATTTCATTAATTTTTAGAAAAACTTTTAAAATTCATTTTTGGTGGGTAATTACGATTTTTTTTTAATTAAGGAGGCGTACTTTCAGGAAATTTAACACTTTAAAATTTCTCACCAGTCTCACCAAGTGTTTTTTTACAATTTATCATTTTTATTTAATGTTTTAATTGTGTATAATAATTTTTTATTTAAAATCAATTTAAAAAATTACGTAATTTTTTTCATACCAATATTGTGCCCCATTGTGCGATAGGCGCAAAAACCGTGTTTTAAGGTAGGCGTGACTGAAAATATACAGGCTCAAAATTCGTGCGCGGGAATTCGTGCGCGCACGAATTTTGTGCGCTAACTTTATATACGTAGATTTTATTGAAACATTTAAAATAATAAATGGTTTTGTAAACTTATACCCAGATAAATATTACCCAGGGGCCTGTTTCATAAAATACTGGTCTTCGTAAATTACAAGTCTATCAATAACTTTTTTTATTCTGAACCATTTGCGTTGAAATTTGAAATGAAAAAAGATTATATGCCATATGCAAACTATTTAAAATTTCATGTACGTAGCTGTTGTGTGTTTAAAGTTATTCCAGTTTTAAACTTTGGCCACTTGTAATTTTTCACAAGTTCTCAAAAGAAAAATTTACCCTACTCCGAGTAGAGTAAAATTTACTTTACGATTTCACTTGATTTTTTTACAAGTTTGTAAAAAAACTTGAATACAAGTGAAAAATACAAGTAAAAAATACAAGTAAAAATACCATTGTAAATTTGAATTATTTTTTTTTTGTTGGTTTGTGGAGGTATATTAAAAAATCTATATATAAAAAAATATAAAAAATCTATATAAAAATTAAAAATATTATTATTTATATTACTAATATTAAATTATATATTAAAAAATCTATATAAAAAACACATATAAAAACATCTTTTTATTTGTTTAAAAATTTACAAGTCAGTAATTTTAAAAACTTGTATTTTTCTCCATTTTAAAAACTTGTAAAATTTACCAGTATTTTATGAAACAGGCCCCAGATAAATATTTTCTATTGAATGAAAATCCAACCAGGGGGCATTCATAAAAGATAAAAGTTAAACACTGCAGAATAAATTGTAAGAAATACAGTTTGTTTAATAGAGTCACAAATGAATGGAACTTGCTTAGTGAAGCTCAAGTTAGCTCTACTTCATTGTGTGATTTTAAAGTTTTTACAGCAGAAATAAACTTCTATTGGAACGCCAAATGACTAAGAAAAGAGCTTTAAATTTAAAGCCTTCAGTCATTTTCTTTTTTCTAGTGAGCCGGGACTTCTTTAGTGATATTATATGTAATAATGTTTAAATATTATGTATTTTCTTTTTTTTGTTATTGTAACTCAACTGGGTTGGATTAACACTATTCTAATTATTGTTTGTTTTTTGGTAACACAATGATTTAAATTTTAATTTTCTATTGTATCTTGCTGGAGAATAAAATTCTATTCTATTTTATTCAATTTACCCCCCGGTAACCACCCCACTCCCAGCTTCCCAGACCGTTCTCAACCATGATTTAAAACAGTAAAGTTCTACTTTGTTTAATAACCGTTTTATGTTTTTTGCGTTTATCAAACGTTAAAATAGGAAAATATAAGTATGGCTATTATTAACCAAATAACGTTCAACAATTTATTAAATCTAACAATACTTCAAAAATTATTTACTTCAAAAACTACAATATTAACAACATATAATAAATGTGCAAAGTGCATAGATAATTATATTGCTGGAATAATATCACTGAATGTAATGCATGATAAAAAAACATTTCCCAAAAAAAAAAATTAGGAAATAATCAGATTTTTTTTTTGATTTTATTTTGGAGAGGTCGGGGAAGAGAATTTGGTGATTTCTCATTTTTTACCCTCTGTATTTTGTCTCATAAAGCAATAAAATATTTAAATTTTGTAAGTCTTATTTTACTTTTTTATTACCAAACATTAATTTTGAAATGTGGCTACGACTTTAAAAAGGAGATGGTTCTGAGTGTTTTGGTTGCGCCTTGGCGTTAACTGGCGCCCAGCTGCCGATTTTAAGCGCCAGCGCGAAAATCCAGGCGCCAATAAGAAATTTTTTCTTAAGTCAACAATTGGTTCTAACAAGAACATATAACACAAGAGAATCTCCGACTGTACACTAAATTTTGACCAAAATTTTGCAATAAAAGTCGCACTTTCACATTCATGTGCGACTTTTCTCGCAAAAATCCGCCATTTTCTGCTAGTTTTCCCGCGCTGCGATTTTTAACACAGTGTTATTTTTCTTGCAGTGGGGACTGCGACTTCTTTCACACTATATACTGCTTTATTCGCACTGCGAGTCTGGCTGCACAACAAAAAAATAAAAACAAAACGGAGCGAAAGTTTTGTGTTTAAATGAGTAAAAGTCGTTTTTTTTTTACCTTAAAATGTTAAAAGTTTTTAGTTTTAATAAAATCAAGAATATATAACACAAGAGAATGTCCGACTGTACACTGAACTTTTGACAAAATTTTGCGAAAAAAGTCGCACTTTTAAATTTGTGTGCTATTTTTCTCGCAAAAATCCGCCATTTTCTGCGACTTTTTCCGCGCTGCGATTTTTTACACAGTGTTAGTTTTCTTGCAGTGGGGACTGCTACTTCTTTTGCACTCTATGATGCTTTATTCGCACTGCGATTATTTAAGCACTGCGAGTCTGCGATTATTTTAGCACTGCGAGTCCAACTGCACAACGAAAAAAAAAACAGGCGCTGGTATTCATTTTCAATAGAGTAAAACACTTTGAAACTTGTTTTATTTAATTTTAAAAAACTGGAAGAGTTACTTTATTTTATTAAGAATATATAACACAAGAGAATGTCCGACTGTACACTAAATTTTTGACCAAAATTTTGCGAGAAAAGTCCACTTTTAAATTCTAGTGCGACTTTTCTCGCAAAAAACCGCCATTTTCAGCTAGTTTTCACGCACTGCGATTTTTACCACAGTGTTAGTTTTCTTGCAGTGGGGACTGCGACTTCTTTCGCATTCTATACTGCTTTATTTGCATTGTGAGTCTGGCTGCACAACAAAAAAAAATAAAAACAAAGCGGAGTGAAAATTTTGTGTTTAAATGAATAAAAGTTGTTTTTTTTTATACCTTAAGATGTTAAAACTTTTTAGTTTTAATAAAATAAAGTAACTTTCCAACGTTTTAAATTAAATAAAACATGTTTCAAAGTGTTTTACTCAAACGAAAATGACTACCAGCGTCTGTATTTTTTATTTGTGCAGCCAGACTCGCAGTGTGAAAATAATCGCAGTGCGAATAAAGCAGTATAGACTAGTTTGGAATAAGGGTTTTTTAGTGTTAGGAAGAGGGTACATAACTACTAGCGCCAATCATATGTAGAGGGAAAATTGAGAAACAGCGAGCGACTAGTACATTTTACGGTTTAAAATATTTCAAATATTTAGTGGTTTAGAATTTCCACCCCTTCTCTTCAAAATTTCTTAAATACTTTTTAAATATTGCAAAAGCAAAAGCAGTTTTTGGGGATTTTTAGTTTTTTGCCGCTTCGTAAGTATGGCGCTGCTGGCGCGCTTGTTTTCCAGTTTTTTAATGTTTCAATTACAGAAAATGCTAAATTTAAAAGTTTGGAATGGACTTTTTAAAATTAATTTTTAAGTTTTGAATAGTTTTACAAGCAAAACATTAAAAAAAACTATGTAGGTTTAAAATTAGTTTAAAAGCACAAATTTCATCTTTATTTTTACTAATTCAAAATCACTGTTCAGGATAATACTATTTTAGTGGTGATTTTAAACTATTGTGACGTTTAATTAAAAAACAAAAATTTATTTAGCACAAACTGATATATTACAGCACTTCAACGTAGTGAAACATATCATCGTGTAGCAATTTTTATGAAGTATAGGTTTAAACTTAAGAAACTAAGAAAGCTAAAATTTTTTCAAATTTTATTTTTTTCTTTTTGTACCCTCTCTCGTACAGTAAAAGACGCTTATTCCAAACTAGTCTATAGAGTGCAAAAGAAGTCGCAGTCCCCACTGCAAGAAAACTAACACTGTATTAATAATCGCGGCGCGGGGAAACTAGCAGAAAATGGCGGATTTTCGCAAGAAAAGTCGCATGAAGTCAAAAGTGCGACTTTTATTGCAAAATTTTGGTTGGAGATTCGCTTGTGTTATATATTTTTGCTAAACGCAAGAATATATGATGTAAGAGAATGTCCGACTCTACACTAAATTTTTGACCAAAATTTTGCGAGAAAAGTCGCATTTTCGAATTTGTATGCAAGTTTTTTTTGCAAAAATCCACCATTTTCTGCTAGTTTTCCCACGTTGCGATTTTTAAAACAGTGTTAGTTTTCTTGCAGTGGGAACTGCAACTTCTTTTGCACTCTATACTACTTTATTCGCACTGCAGTTATTTTCGCACTGCAAGTTTGGCTGCGCAGCAAGTTTGGCTGCGCAACAAAAAAATACAGACGCTGGTCGTCAATTTCACTTTGAAACTTTTTTATTTAATTTTAAAACTTTGAAAATTACTTTATTTTTTTTAATGATCAGATAAAAGAATTAATATTATACCAAGCATAGCTACTGTTTTCATCATATCATTATTTCTTTTCCTTTTTTTTCTATTTTTCTATTTTTTTTTCTTTTATTTTTATTTTTTTCATCAACAACATCAATTCTGCGACTTAATTGTTGCCAATATGAAATACAAATTTAACAAGATATCAACAAACATAGCTATCTGATATGACTTTAAAGGCTCAATAAGAGCTCTTATTTAAGTCAGTTTTAAAACTTTTTTTGAATGCATTCAACAATCTACAGTTACTTGAGATGGGAGTAGGTTGTTCCAAGGTGTAACCACTCTATTAGCAAAAGAAAATTTCCTTGCACTGATTCTGCTTTCTTTGATGGTCAATTTAAAGGGATGACCACGGGTGGGCTGCAGGTTACCCTTGAAAAAATCTTTGGCTTGCAAATTGTTTAAGCAATGTATAATTTTAAAGCACTCATATAAATCAATTTTGTCTCTTCGGTCAAAATGATATGGAAAAAGACAAGAAGTTTATCTTTGACAAGCTGTTCCATTAGTTTACAAGAAAAAGATGTAAGTGAAGTTGGACGATAATTTTCTTTTAGGCTTTTGGTGCCTTTTTTAAACAGTAAGTTTAATAAAGCTATTTTCCAATCAAGTGGTAATTCTCCAAAATCAAAAGACATCTGAAAGATTATTGCCAAAGGTACAGCAATAACTTTAGCCAAGCGTTTTAAAAAGTAAGCTGGAAAACAGTCAGGTGTTCGAGACAATTTGTTTGGGAGCTTTTTTAGGGCTTTAAATAACTTTTTTGTGGAAAATACCATGTTGTCAAACTTCCCAATATTTGGTGGATTAAAATTTGGCAAGGTATTATCATCATCAGTAAAAACAGAATCAAAATAATTTCCAACAAGTTCAACTTTTTCAAAATCTTCAGTAACAAATGTCCCATCACCTCTTTTAATTGGTGGGATAGTTTGTTTTGTTTTAAGTTACTATTAAAAAATTTATAGAAATTGTTTAAACCCCCTGTATTTAAAATTTTTGTTTCTTTATTAGTGATAAAATCTCTAACTTTATTTTTGTATACTTTGCAAATTTTTTTGTACTCTGATGTTGATTTTTCATCAATATTATGCTTATGCCAAAGTTTTATCTTTTGATTTTGTAGTTTTCTTATATGTATTGGATATTGTACAATTTTTTTACAATAGATAATTTTTTTCCAGGACATGTCTATTTATTCCTAACAACAAAACATGCTTGAATTTCTGCCAAGCATTTTCTACAGTGCCACATTCCTCAAATAAAATTTTCCAGTTGATTGTTGATAAGTATAAACTTAGCATATCACAGACCTGTGCACGGCCCCCCCGGGGTTAAAACGGGGGGGGGACAATTCCGAAATGGGGGGGGGGGCACGGGGGGGGCATATTTTTTGAAACGAGGGGGGGGGCAATAAAACGGGGGGGCAAGCAGGGGGGAAAGAAAAAAAAGAGAAAAAAAGGAGAAAAAAAGAGAAAAAAAAGAAGGGAAAAGGAAAAAAAGGGACAAAAAAAGCGAAAATAAGGTAAAAATAGGTCTAAAATGGCTTAAAATACATTGAAATAGGCTAAAAACTGCAAAAAATTCGCGGTGATGGCGTCATCATAGGTCAAAAATGGCGTCATAATTTTAGGGTACTTTTTTTATTTTTTGGCGGGGGGGGGGCAATAAAACGGGGGGAGCAAATCCTCCAATAAAACGGGGGGGCATTTCCAGACCGTGCACAGGTCTGGCATATCATAATCTGCTTTTAAAAAATCAGGTATGTAGTTTTAAATCCTTTTTTTTAGGACTGTCAAGTATTTTAAGGTTAATTTCAAATAAAATAGTGTCATGGTCTGATTTTGAAAAACTGGGCGCAACAGTGACATTATTGAAAATTTCTCTATCGTTTGTGAACAAAAAATCCAGATAATTTTTTTCACGAGTTGGTTGTGAAACAAGCTGGTACATACCTAGCTCAGTAAAAAACTCAAACCAATTATTTTCATTTTGCGTGTTTGAAATTAGTTTATCTGTAGACCAATCTACCCTTGGCAGATTGAAATCTCCAGTTAAAACCATGGTTCCTACAAAGTTTTCTGTTAAATTCCTGATTAGCTCAAATATTAGATTGTCTTTTTCTTTGCTAGTACTAGGTTCTCTGTAGTAAATACCAATGAATCTTAGTTTAGATGACTTTTGTAGAATAATGTCAACCGCTACTAGTTCTATTGCATCATACTTTTCCTCCATTTCAACTTCAACTACTCTAAAAATATTTTTAATTAATAGGACTACTTCACCTCCTCGTCGCTGCTATCGATCCCTTTGATAAACATTAAATTCTCTATTTTGGTTATCATTTCATTAGTAGTTGTTTCAGTAAGCCATGTTTCACAAATAAAGCAGATATCAACAATACCATAGTTAAAATCATCACCTGAAATCAGAACATCAAGCTCGTCTAAGGAGTTAGCAAGGCTTCTTGCATTCATACACAAAATTTTTATACTAGGTATAAGCTTTAGTTTACTACAGTGATAATTAAGTCGCATAATTTCCTATTTTGAATAGTTTCCTCGTTTGATAAAGTTTATGTAAGACCGTCACTGAATGAAGAACAGCGAGTCTGTCAAAAGGAATTGCTTGACAAACTTAGGGAGCTTAGAGAGCAGAACAAAAAGGTTTTGCTTCGGTATTCTGCTGATGGTGAACCCTTTTTGTTCACCATCACTCTCAAGGCTCCCCTAAATGTTTCAAAATAGGAAATCACACAAATTCAAAAGTGCGACTTTTCTCGCAAAATTTTGGTCAAAAATTTAGTGTACAGTCAAACATTCTCTTGTGTTATATTTTCTTTCTAAAAGTAACCTTTTATGAAAAATTACAACGGAAATCCAAATGTTAGAAAGGTATTGAAGAGGATTTTGTAAAATCAACTTAGTAAAAAGGAGACGAATAAAACCGGATATTAAAAATACCTGAAAAATTCTTACAAAAAAACTATTTTTGAGCAAAAAAATATAAAAGGGTAATTATAAAACAAAAATTAACTTACATAGAACATAGAATAAAATATAGAATAGAATAGAACATAGAACATAGACATAGAACCTAGAACATCCAACATAGAATAAACTAGATAATAATTCATGAATCTATTAAAAAGTATTATGTCTCCTTCTGATTTTTTTTCTTTTTTTTTTTTTTGGGTTGTTTTTGTTTTTGTTTTTTTGTTTTTTTTTTTTGGAATTGGAATTTTAGTTTTTTTCCACCTCCCTTTACATGAAAAATCTTCTTAAAAACTTTTTTGTATTTTTTAAAACCTTTTCGAATTTCCGTCATTTCATTATTTTTTTATAAAATCATTGTTTGCTAAGATATTGCAAGAATTTTAAAAATTTTAGAAAATTTTAATTTATGTTTGAATCCTTAAAAAACATAAGGTTTTTTTCACAATTCTTAAAAACTGTTTCTATCTGGTTCACTAAAAAAAACTGCTAATTAATTTGATATTGATAAAAAACCAATAAATAATTTAGTTCAATAATTTATCAAAATCCTGCCCAAAAATTTTAACTAAACGACAATTTTAAAATTAAAGAATTAAATACCACAATTAGAATAAAATCAAAATATGAGTAAGTCAAACATCAAAAAAAAATGTAAACGACCTGAGTTGAATGAAAAAAACCTACAATTTCAAATCAACCACACAAAGCAAAACCACTTTCACAAACCTGGGCACGGTCTGCAAATGCCCCACCGCTTTATTGGAGAATTTGCCCCCTGCCGTTTTATTGCCCCCCGCCAAAAAATGAAAAAGTACTCTAAAATTATGACGTCATTTTTGAACTAGGGTAGTGCATTGAATTTCGGCACTTTTTTGTTTTTCCTCCGATGTAACTTTTCACTGTATGGCCCGATTTTCATTTTTGATAGCTCATTTTGAAGCTTTCACGATACTACAATGCGTCACAAAAGTTTCACTGTACCTACGAAAATAGTTTTTTTACTTAATTAAGGTAGAACTTGACAGTTTTGTTTGACGACAGATTTTTTTGAATTACATCTTACTATATGTAGTTTGACCTGCTGATTCAATTTTTGACATTCATTTTTCTGTAAAAAAACGTTATTGTCCACAATCATAAAATAACATCAATAAAATACATGTCAAAAATACAAAACATTAATAAAGTTTATTACCAAAAATATTCTATTTTTTTATTTTCTATTTAGCGTATCTTAAATGATAAAACATTTTTTTAAATTAAAAAGCTAAAAAATAAAAAAAAATTTTTCGGCATTAAAAATATGGTCGAGTGACTACTCGAACCCATGGATCCGAGGATCCAAACGCGACGTACTAACCACTGAGCTACTGGGTCCGTGGGGATTTTCAATTAAAAAGAGCTTTTAAAGGAATGGGTCAAAATGTAGTTTCTCGGCGTCAATTAAAAGAAAATTAAATGAAAATTAAAAAAAAATGATTCGTTATTTTTAAACGAAAGTTTGGAAATAGTTAGATATAGGCTTTTACCATTTTTTTTATTATAAACGATTAAAAAAAGACTTCAGGATTTTTTTTACTATATATTTTTGTAAAAAAAGTCTTTTTTGCAATTTAAAAAAAATCCTGAGATTGTTTTGAACCCAAACCACCTCTGAAAGTGAAAACCACCACCCCAAACCACCTACATTACCCTAATTTATTATAAAATTGCGCCGAAAAATAACGAATCAATTTTTTTTAAAAGGCCTTATTGTGGTTTTCAGTAGTAGAATCCATGGACATCTGTTGCGAACTGGTCAAATTTTTCGGTGATGTTTTTATAACCACTGGATAGCACAGATTCTTAACTTTTTATAGAACCCCACTTTTATGGGCCAAAAATTAATATTTATAATGATATGCGACTTGTAGTCCAAGTGGTCAAAACTGTGAAGTTCTACCTTAAATCAGTTTTTAAAAATATGGAAAATTGCCGAAATTAAACATGTGCATTTAATTTTGGCACTTTACAAGCAATCGATTGTTTCTCAGTCAAAAAATCATCATTTTCAAAAATTTAAAAGCCTATCATTATCTCCAGACAGTTTTCTTTAATTTAAACTTCTAGTTGTTGTTCAACGTGTAACTGGTAAAAAGTTACAGCTAAAGTAGTAAATGGTATCAGAATGAGCAAAATTTGGGAAAAAAAGTGCATTTAATTTCGTCACTTTTTAAAAGGACCCCCTTAATCAAGTTTAAGTGCAGTGCTATGACCCCTACACATTTCAACGTTGTCTTTTAACTATTTATAACTACAATTTAACACCCGACCACCTAATTCAACCCGTTTTTACCTACAGCAATATGTGTGCCGAAATTTCACTATGTTATTTTATAACGATTGCTCACCACAGCCGTAACGTAGAACCACGGGGACTACAAATTCGGAAAATAAACTAAATTTTACCACGACAGTTTAATTTTTGAGCCAATTTATTGCGTAATCATGAAATGCCCATGTCAAAAAACGAGTAACAATTTTATTTTTTATAAATCACACAATTTAACATAAAAATATCATAACATAACAAATAAAAACCTCACGATAGTCATCTACATATAATTAGCTCTCATTTGAGCTATCAAACGTTGTATTTCGTTCAGTATTACCAAAGATATAGTCCAAAATGAAAAATGCCCAAATTGGAAAAGTGCCAAAATTAAATGCACTACCCTATAATGACGCCATCATCGCTAATTTTTTGCAGTTTTTAGCATATTTTAATGCATTTTAAGCCATTTTAAACCTGTTTTAACTTATTTTTGCTTTTTTTTGTCCCTTTCTTTTTTCCCTTTTCTCTTTATTTTCCCCCTGCTTGTCCCCCCCCGTTTCAAAAAAGTTGCCCCCCTTTTTGAATTGCGCCCCCCCCCCAATAAAACCCCAGAGGGGGGGGGGCGACAGTGCACAGGTCTGCCCTTATGTTAAAAACTATGCCAATCAAGCTCCAACCACTAATTAGTCAATAATATTCTGGGTCTGTGACAATGTTTTTCTGTTTAATTATAATCCTTCGACAAAACTTTTCGTGTTTATAATTAAGCATTTGATGAAACAAAAATTTTAGTTTTTTTTTTAATTTGTAGTAAATAAAACAAAAAAAATTGAATACAAAGTCATCCAAAAATATAAATATACTGAAAAAACTATTATTAGCCCCATTTCAAAATTCTTGAATGTGTTAGCAAGCAAATAAATAATTATATCAGAGGTATTGCTCAGGTTTTGATCACTTTGCTAAAAATTTATCTAGAGATTAAATTTATAAAAGTCAAAATATAATTAATAAGCAGTATTATGTAAAATATTAAAACCAAAAAAAATCATTAAACTATTTTTTGGTTCAAAACCATAAATGGGCTCAAAAACTTAAATGCGGGGCAAAGCGAAGCGCGGAAAATTTTTTTGGGAACTAGCCTTTTAAAGTTTTCAAAATTTTGTTTTTTTAGTTTCGTTTACTAAAAATTTCAAAAAAATAAGTAATTAGTCAAAAATCTAGGTTTAAGCTTTCCGAACCGTTTTTATTGCAGAGCGCTCAGTAGTAAACTAATTGCAATAATGAGGAAAAATTACCCTTTTTATTTACACACAATTTACTTTTGGTATATTATACTTTATAGAGTATTATAATATTTTAAAATATTCAAATGACACAAATTTAACTAATTGATGAAAAACAGGCACCAGATTCTGTTTACAGTAATGATTTTTTTTGAATCTAGGTAAAATAAATTTTAAAAATTTTAAAAAAAAATAATAAAAAACATTATTAAAATCAAACAAAAAATTTGGCAAAAAATGTGTTTTTTGCGAGAATCGATCTTGAGACCTTTCAAAACTTTGACGACGCTGTAACCGACGCGCCAGGGCAGCCGCGGAAGGAGGATCTCTAAAAGCGATTTATAAACAAACTCTTCGTAATAAATCGATAAAATGCACAAACCTGATAATCTTTAGGTATAGGGTAGTGCATTTAATTTCGGCACTTTTCCAAATTGGGCATTTTTCATTTTGGACCATATATTTGGTAATACTGAACGAAATACGACGTTTGATAGCTCAAATGAGAGCTAATTATATGTAGATGACTATCGTGAGCTTTTTATTTGTTATGTTATAATATTTTAATGTGAAATTGTGTGATTTATAAAAAAATAAAATTGTTACTCGTTTTTAGAACATGGGCATTTCATGATTACGCAATAAATTGGTTTAAAAATTAAACTGTTCTGGTAAAATTTAGTCTATTTTCCGAATTTTTAGTCCCCGTGGTTCTACGTTGCGTTTGTGATGAGCAATCGTTATAAAATAAAATACTGTAATTTTGGCACACACACTGCTGTAGGTAAAAAACGGGTTGAATTAAGTGGTCGGGTGTTAAATTGTAGTTGTAAATAGTTAAAAGACAACGTTGAAATGTGTAGGGATCATAGCACTGCACTTAAACTCGATTAAGGGGGTCCTTTTAAAAAGTGCCGAAATTATGCACTTTTTCCCAAATTTTGCTCATTTTGATACCATTTGGCATTTTAGCTGTAACTTTTTGCCAGTTACACTTTGAACAACAAGTAGAAGCCTAAATTAAAGAAAACTGTCTGGAGATAATGATAGGTTTTTAAATTTTTGAAAATGATGATTTTTTGACAGATAAACACTCGATTGTTTGTAAAGTGTTGAAATTAAATGCACACATTTAATTTAGACAATTTTCAATTTTTTTTAAAAACGGATTTAATTAAGTAAAAAAACTACTTTGGTACAGTGAAACTTTTGTGACGCAACGCAGTATTATGAAAGCTTTGAAATGAGCTATCAAACATGAAAATCGGGCAATACAGTGAAACGTTAGATCAGAAAAACAAAAAAGTGCCGAAATTAAATGCACTACCCTACTGTAATTAGATTTGCATAATATGTAAGACATAAATTTAATCTATGAAATTTGCACACTGGAGAAAACTAGTTTTGCTATATTATTTGTTGTCTTTTGCTGTTCAATTCTTTGCAAAAATAATTCTGTTTTTATTTCTTTACGAAAAATCAAATTAAATCACGCTTTATCTTGATATGCAAAGATTGCACAATGATTATGCCACTTCCCATGGATTTTAGTGCACTAAAGCCCTGTTTGGCCAGTGTTTTTCTTATATTTTTGTATTACACGAGATGTTACCCTCGAAAAAGTCAAAATTCCACACTTGAGAAAACTGTCCGGAGAGACCTTAAGACCCAGATATTTTGTTACTAGTGCAAAATTCCTGGCGCCAGTACGAAGTTCTGAGCGTCAAAAGCATGGATTTGGTATAAAAATATTAAGGGGGTTTTAAGTTGAAAATTAATATTTTTAAAACAAAGTTGTAAAAACATTAAAATTTTTCTTTGCGCTCCATTTAAACCCTTTTTTCTAACTTTTCTGCAGTTAATTTTTTAGTTAAAATCTAAAAGTTTTTGGTTTAAAATTGGAAAACACAAATTAAAAAATAGTGAAACCGCGCCAAAAATAATTTAAAATATCAAAAAAGTCACTTAAAAGTTTTAAGAAGATATGAAAATAAAAAAATAAACGCAAAGCAGAGCAAAACGTGAGATAATTTTTAAAATATTTACCCACGAGCCCTCAAGTGCAAGGTGGTGGGAGGACCTGCACCTGACCTGACCTTGGCACCCGTAACTATACTGGCTACAATTAAATGTATTCAAAATTAAAAATTTAAATATTTACAAAAAATCAAATTTTAGTTAGATTTTTACCAGAATGCAATAATAACAAGGAATGTATCAATGTAGTAAAAATTCAGCTCTTATCCATGCATTGCTTTGAAATTGTATAATGTAACTGAATAATGGTATGCCTTAAAAACCACAAAACGCTTGCTTAGCAAGCATTTTGTGGTTTAAAAACTACAAAATGCTAGCCTTCAGCATAATTATCGTCTGAATAAACCGTAGCGTTCCCGAGATATGCTCACGTCAACTTATTTTTCTATCTCACTCAAAGCCTGTTTGTTTCTGAATTCCGAATCCCAACGATAGGCGGAAGAGGGAAGGGGTCAACCAGCAGCAGCATCATTACTTTTTCTTCGTTTTTTTCTTTGTCAGTGGTGTAGTACGTCTTAATAAACCGTAGCGTTAGCGAGATATGCTCACATCAACTAGCAGCATACTCACTTTTTCTTCGCGTGGGGGTTTGTTTTTTGGGTTTTTTTGTGTTTCTAGTTGTTTTGGTTTTGTTTTGTTTGGCCGGCTGTTTTTCGTCGGGTCGTCGGGGGGGGTGGGGTGGGCCGTGGGGCCCCCCCCCGAGTCGGTGGTGGAGGAATGTTTATACTCCTTTTCTTCGCGTGGGTGAGTCGGTCGGTGATCCGTTTCCGTTTCCCGCAGATGTCGCAGGAGAAGGCGGCTGTGTCGCTGTGCAGCCGTCTGTGTATTTTCAGGCTGTCTTGCCGGGCGAACGTCTTTCCGCACGTTTCGCAGAAGAATCGTTGGTCCGAGTGCACCAGGGCGTGTTGGCGCAATTCCGCGGCTGCGAAAAACCCCTTGCCACATTCAGAGCACTTGTAACGCTCCGCGCCGGGCGTGTGCTCCGCCCCGCGGTGGCGCTCCATGCAAGACTTCCAAGTGAAGCGCTGACCACACAGATCGCAAGGGAACGGCTTCTCACCGGTGTGAACCCGCTGATGCTTGGCCAAGTTGTACCGGAAATGGATAATATTATAATATATACTTTTTTGAGTACAAGAAATTACACATTTTTTCTGTATATTAGAAATGTGCAACTTCTTGTATTAAAAAAAAGTGTCACCATCATAATGGTACTAATGTTATTGGTCGGGTCCGCTAGGGGGCTCGACCCACCACTGGATGGAAGGGAAAATTTGCTTAAAGGGGGAAGGGATGATTGCCGGATGGTCCGGAACTTCCAATTCAATTAATTTTATGTTAATATAAAAATAGTTGGTACCTAACTTATTTACGGAAACAAATAAAAACAGCTTACAAAAAGCATAAAAAAAATTTGGTGCTTTTTAATTCTCTCCAAAACATTTTAAACGCATGCTACAACCCTGCAATCAAGAAAATTGTTTTTTTTTTAATTTTATCAAAGGTTTTATTTTTTTGGGTATGATTAAACCTAAACATTAAACAAAAACTAAATATTTCTTCTCTTTTCTGCAGTCATTGTGAAGTTAAACTTTAAAATTTTAGATTCAAATTCTAAATCCATGATTTTGCCTTAAATTTTAAGCCTAAACTAACCTAATTTTAAACTTCAAAATCATATAACTAAAACATTTAAAATTGTGCAGCTGCGCCCCGATTTGTGTTGGGAGTTGCCGCTCCTATGACACCTATTCTTCCTTCTGTTTGCTCCTGTGGCAGAGATTCTTGCTTTAAATAAGTCCATTTTTGCTGTTCCTTTGGCTGCTGGAAAATTGTTCTATTTGTGACACTTATTCCCTACCAAAACTGTCCTCAAATCCTGGCTTTGAGGGGAGAGGGCGGATTTCTGTACAAAAAACTGGGGGAGGGGGGCATACATGAGCATAGGCATACATGTTTTTGGAGCGGGATAGAGGGGTCCACCCCCTCCACTTGAGCCAAAATTTTGGAGCCCCCTAGAAAAAATCCAAGGCCCCCCCCCTCCATAGATGGGCAAGTTGGTCCGGAGTGGGGGGGCAGACCTCTTCACTGCCCCCCCCCCCCGGGTTTTATTGGGGGTAGGGGCAATTCCAAAACGGGGGGGGGCACGGGGGACAACTTTTTTGAAACGGGGGGCAAGCAGGGGGGAAAGAAAAAAAAAGAAAAAAGGAGAAAAAAAGAGAAAAAAAGAAGGGAAAAGAGAAAAAAGGGACAAAAAAAGCGAAAATAAGGTAAAAATAGGTCTAAAATGGCTTAAAATACATTGAAATAGGCTAAAAACTGCAAAAAATTTGCGATGATGGCGTGCGTCATCATAGGTCAAAAATGGCGTCATAATTTTAGGATACTTTACTCCCCCCACTCGGAAGTGGGGGGGAAGAAAAGGTTAACCCCCCCAATTTTGGACAAATAAAGAAAAAAAACGTTGGGGTTGGGGGGGGTTAACCCCCCCCCAAATTCTGAGAAGTGGGGTTTAACCCCCCCCACTCAGAAGTGGGGGGGGGAGAAAAAGTTAACCCCCCCCCAATTTTGGAAAAATGAAGAAAAAAAATGTCTTTAAAATGACTTCTAACTGCCTCCAAACTTAAGTTTTGAGGTCAAAATGAATGTTTTAAGCAATAAAAAGCTCAAAAATGCAATAAAAATGGCTTTTTGACCTAAAATTAGCGTATTTTACCTATTTTTTCTTCAAAATCAAAAAAACGATATGGGTAAAATGCACTCCAGAAAAAAAAAACGATATGGGTATTTTGCGTTTCTCGGATTTTAACCCCCCCTAATTTGGGGTTTAACCTCCCCCCCCCCCAGTCCGGACCAACTTGCCCATGTATGGTTAATTGTGTTAGCAAAACTATTTTATGGTTTGGCGCCGCGCGATCAGCGAAGCGCTAGAAAATTTTGAATTTTTAGCTTCTGAAAACCCCCAAATTTTACCATCTGGTGACCATTTTGGGGGAGGGCGGGGCGGCAGCCCCCCCGCAAAACTATTATCCTTATTTCCCGTGTCTAATCGTTTCGGAAGGGGGGGGCAGGGGGAAGCGGTCGCCTCGCCCCCTGATTACGTTTCTGCCAACCCCCCCCCCTAAATTTGAAATCTCGTACCTGGGGTAAAAAAAGGGTCCAAACCCCCTGGACCCCCCCTAAAAAATTTTGGACTTCCACCCGGGGGTGGACCCCCCTAACGGACCCCACGAAAAACATCTATGAGCAAAGGGGGTAGGGTGGCGTCCCCCTCTCCCACATTTTTTTATTTTGACACCCTACCCCTTTCTGGAATTCTCAAAACAACCCCTCCTCCCCCTCCCCTTCTGAGCCAAACTTTGGGTATAAATCTAGGTCAAAATCTACTGTCAGAAACACGTTTTTGTAGTGAAAAAAAGTACTTTTGTACTTTTTTTATACATAAAACACCTATTTTGAAGTATAAAATTCTATATTAGTGCTGAAAAACTTGAATTGATGATTTAAAATAACTTTGTTTAGAAACCGGAATCCTCATCATAATCCTTTTCCTCTAGGTTGCAAACTGGCCTACCGCTGGTCGACCACCCCTGAAAATCCAGGGGGGTACGGATACAGAACCCCTCTTGGAGCCCCCTCCTAGCTTTCAAATTCAAAGGGCCATTTACCCGGGGTAGCCACACCCCCCCCCCAGATTTCCGGTCCATGCTCATGTATGGGGGGTGGAAGCGGAACCCTCCCCCAATTTTTTAAAATGTTAAAACGCAGGCGGAAACGTAGATCAAGCTGAATAATACAGCTTCCTAAACATTAAATTACATTAAATTAACATTAAATTATAACATTTCCTAGCAGGTTATTGCTACTTATTGGTTATACCACCAAATAGGGCCTTAAGAAGAAACAGAGCAACCACCCGGAACAACCAGACGGGACGTTACAGTATATACTTATTGTTTATTAATTTTTTTTAAAGTTTTATCAATAACATTAGTAAAGATAAATAGTGAGAAATATGACTATAACGGAACTTAACTGGTGACTAAAGCGAAGGGAAAAATTTTATGCATTTTGGGGCTGAACTGAATTGTGGTATTAAAGAAAACTACTTTATAGTTACGCGCCGAGCGATTAACGAGGGTCCAGAAAATTTTGAAAGCTTTTTAAAACCCCAAAATTTTACCATCTGCCGACCATTTCGGGAGGGGCGGGGCAGCCGACCCCCTTCCCCCGCTATCCTTATTTTCCCCGTCCGACCGTTTAGGGGGAAGGGGCACCTTTTCCCCCCGCCGCATCCCCTGGTTACATGCCTGCTAGATTTTTATTCTCTGGGCTGGCTTCATCCTTGGGGTAAGTTATTAGCGCCAATTTAATTTAATAATAAAAAAAATTATTTATTATTACTTGTTCCTAAATTTCTTCCCACAGAGCTCGCAGACGACAGTCTTCTCTCCAGTGTGGCATTGGCGGTGCGCGAGGCAGTGGATTTGTTTAGCGAAACGCTTGCCGCAGACTTCGCACTCGAACGCCTTCTCCTCAGAGTGGATGGCGTACAGTGAAACGCGGTTCCAAAACGGAAAACACACCGAAAAATTATTTCGAAAAAACCTTTTGACGTTTTATTATTAATTGCTTAAGTTTTTTTAGTTTTTAACAAAGTATTGATAAAAGCATCTAAAACATTTAACTCTTTTTGCAATACTAAGCGCGACATTTTTCGCTGATGAAAATAAATACAGCGGCGCGGGGGGCAGTGTAAAGTCCAGGTTTAGTCTCTTTGCCTCGAAAATAAATACGACCGTCCCAAGAAAAAAATACAATGACACCTCTACTCTAACGAATTTCCTAATTTTTTACCTTGTTGTCCTTTGCCAGTAACCAGGATTACGTTCAACCCTGGTTGGTTCCGTCTGGCAGGCTCATCGCCTTGCTCACCCCCTCTTCCCACTCTCAGAACAGATCAGCAACCGCTGCAGGGTTTGCCCAAAGGTCCTCTGGTCCCAAGGTCGTATTAATGTGTATGCATGTAGAAAGATGTTGTGTTGTGTATATTTGTGTTTCGCATAGCGGACAGTTTGATGATGTGTATTGTGTTAGATTGATTTTGTGTAGGTAGGAGTAGAGGAAAGGAGATTTCCCCGTCCTGAGTTGGGCGAGAGTTCTCCTGACCCCGCAAGGAAGATTTTCTTCCTCGCTAATTATTGCTGTTGCTTTTGTTTGAAGCATTGGGTTTATTGGAATGTTGTTGATGTGTGGTTTGTGACTGTGTTTGTGTGGATTTGTTGTTTTAGTGCTTTGTAAGTTTTGTTGTCTATGTTTGTTGGAATGTTTGATGTGTAGTTGTTGTTGTGAAATATTGTTTGCTTTTTGAGCCTGCTGGGTGCAGGTTGTTAAGTTAAGTAGTTAAGTGGATTGTTTGTGTACATGGCTGCCAATTTTGCTAGTTTTGCGTGGAGTTGAATGTGTCTTGCTATTGGGAGGACTTTAGCCTTTGTGTGTGTGATTTGTGTGTTTGTGTCTGTGGTGTGCCCTGTTGCAATCCTGAGAGCTGTTTTTTGTATTGTTTACAGTTTGTGTGTGTAATGTTGTGGGGCAACAGACTATGCTGGCATACTCAATTATTGGTTGAGTAATTGCCTTGTATGTGTGTGTGAGTGTTTCTTTTGGTTTACCCCACGATGTTGCGTTAAGTGCATTCATGATTTTGAGTGTTTGAAGTTGTGATGATTTTGTGTTGTTTATTTGTAGTGATAGCTGTGCAGACCTGTGCACGGTTTGAAAATGCCCCCTCCCGCTTTATTGGAGGATTTGCCCCCCCCCCGTTTTATTGCCCCTCCCCCGCGGAAAAATGAAAAAGTACCCAAAATTATGACGCCATTTTTTACCTATTATGACGCCATCATTGCGAAATTTTTGCAGTTTTTAGCCTATTTCAATGCAATTTAAGCAATTTTAAACCTATTTTTACTTTATTTTCGCTTTTTTGTACCTTTTTCCCTTTTCCTTTGTTTTTCTCTTTTTTTTCTTTCCCCCCTGCTTGCCCCCCCCCGTTTCAAAAAAGGGGGGTCTGGGGGGCGACAGCCCCACAGATATGGAGGGTCTGGGGGGTGAGAGCCTTCCAGCGGGGTCAAGGGGCAGAGCCCCTTGTCAGTGGGGTTTAGGGGGCAGAATGCCCCGCGGGGGAGAAAATTTTTAATTTAAGGCGCAAAAATACACTAGAAATTTTTATTCCAGATGATACTTATTACAAATTTGCGGTTTTTTTACATTTAAAACATTAATAAAAGGATAATAGTGTTTATAGTAGTTTTATTAACCATGTATGCCTTAACTACTGAACGGGATAATTGATTTTAAATCAAAAAACTAAGATAAATTGTCAATTTAAACCATACATGGGCACGGGGGGTTGGGGGGAACCCCCCCCCCAAATTCTGAGAAGGGTTTACCCCCCCCCTCACTCAGAAGTGGGGGGGGGGAGAAAAAGTTAACCACCCCCCCCCAAATTTTGGAAAAATGAAGAAAAAAATGTCTTTAAAATGACTTCTAACTGCTCCCAAACTTAAGTTTTGAGGTCAAAATGAATGTTTTAAGCAATAAAAAGCTCAAAAATGCTATAAAAACGGCTTTTTGACCTAAAATTAGCGTTTTTTTACCTATTTTTCCTTCAAAATCGAAAAACGATATGAGTAAAATGCACTCCAGAAAAAAAACGATATGGGTATTTTGCGTTTCTCGGATTTTAACCCCCTCCCTAATTTGGGGTTTAACCCCTCCCCCCCCACTCCAGACCAACTTGCCCATGTATGATTTAAACTACCCGCGTAGCGGGGAAATTTTCATTTTTTGACTATTAATATGTTTTAGGAAGGCATCAGGAAGGTTTCTGTATTAATATTAAAGAAAAAAATTTTTCTCTCCCAAAATTTAAAAAACGTAAGGGTCCCCCCTTACAAAAAAATCCGGCTTCGCCGGATTTCGGGGGGGGGGGGGCGCCCCCCCCCCCCGCCCCTTCCTGGGCACGCCACTGGGTGTAATGCATTACCTGTGCACTGCCCCCGGAGTTAAAACGGGGGGGGGCAATTCCAAAATGGGGGGGCACGGGGGGGGCAACTTTTTTGACACGGGGGGGGGGGTAATAAAACGGGGGGGGGGCAAGCAGGGGAAAGAGAAAAAAAAGGAAAAAAAGGAGAAAAAAAGAGAAAAAATAAAGGGTAAAGGGAAAAAAGGGACAAAAAAAGTGAAAATAAGGTAAAAATAGGTCTAAAATGGCTTAAAATACATTGAAATAGGCTAAAAACTGCAAAAAATTCGCGACGATGGCGTCATCATATGTCAAAAATGACGTTATAATTTTTGGGTACTTTTTATTTTTTGGCAGGGGGGGGGGCAGTAAAACGGGGGGGGGGGGGCAACTCCTCCAATAAAACGGGGGCGGGCATTTCCAGACCGTGCACAGGTCTGCATATATTGTGATGTCGTCTGCATATGTTATGATGTGTACGCTTGGTGGTGGTGCTGGAATGTCTGCGGTGTTGATTTTAATCAGTGTGGGTGATATACAGGAGCCTTGTGGGACTCCTGTTTTTATGAGTTTTTGTTTTGATTTGTGATTGTTGTATGTCGTGTATGCTTACGGCCTTTGACTTAATTTTGTGATTGTTGTTGGTTTTTGTGTTTGTGCGAGTTTGTGTATGAGTGTGTGGTGATTGACAGTGTCGAAAGCTTTGAACATGTCCAGTGCTATGACAACTCTGCGGTGTGGTGGTTTTGGTTTGTTGAAACCTGCTGCTATGTGAGTGTAAAGTGTTTGTAATACTGTGTATGTGGAGTGTTGTTTTTTGAAGCAATGTTGGTATGTTGTGTTTGGTATGTTCCTTGTCATGTATGGAAGTATGATTTTTTTTTAAATTTTTCCCAAATTTTTGAATTTTTCACCCCTGACCTCCCACTGGATTTTGAAATCTGGCCCCAATCTCCCTTCTCAAGAAAATTTTATGTACTTTTTTTATACTAAATTTTCTTCCAAAAACGTGATTTTTTAACACAAATTCATGGTTTTACACCTTTTTTATACCTTAATATCGTTTTTTATTCAATAAAATGTAGTATTATCTCATAAAAAACTATTATTAAACATTTAATGGCTTAAAAGTATTTTGTTGCAGAAATTAGACTCCAGCTGACCCCCCCCCTCTAGGTTTTAAAATCTTCCACCCCGGGTCGACCCCCCTTCTAAAAAGCTATGGGGGTTCGACCCCCCTAGGACCCCCTCCTAGATTTTGGAATGTCATTTACCCGGGGTAAACAGCCCCCTAGCTTTTTGACTGTGTTCATCTATGACTGTATTCAAATAAGGTTTTTTCTTGATTCTATTAATATTAAGAAACACCTGATTTATATAAAATTGGCTTCCAAATAAGAGGACGTGTTGCCGTTTTTAACGCATGTAAAAATTCATGGAAATATTGGGTGGTGGAAAAAAAGCAGCTGTGGAAAACACGGAAAAAAAGCACCCGTGCGCAAGGCGGGAAAAAACACCCAAGAAAAGTGCATGATAAGTATCGCACAGCGGGGGTTCGACCCCCCTAGGACCCCTCCTAGATTTTGAAATGTCATTTACCCGGGGTAAACAGCCCCCTAGCTTTTTGACTGTG
This sequence comes from Microlaimidae sp. YZB2_3, assembly GCA_030248175.1. Lineage (NCBI taxonomy): Eukaryota > Metazoa > Nematoda > Chromadorea > Desmodorida > Microlaimidae > Microlaimidae sp. YZB2_3. Next base: position 221 of record JASAMX010023332.1, on the reverse strand, counting down.
TTCATCTATGTTTGCGATGCTTTGAGTTTTGTTTCTTGCACTGTGATGATGATGTCTGCTTGAGTTTTGTTGGCGAGAATTTGTAGGTCTGTAATGCTTGTGTTAACGCCATTGATGTTTATTTGTAGTATTTTTAGTTTTGATTTGGAGTGACAGTGTTGTTTTGTGCTTGTTGTGCTGAGGTGTTGGTTGTGTGTGTTTGTTGGTTGTTGTTTGTGTTG
>JASAMX010023331.1:0-17412 GCA_030248175.1 Microlaimidae sp. YZB2_3 | reverse complement strand
AATTTAAGACCCATCTCTGTACCAATTTTCCTGTTAACTTACAAAAAACTTAATTTTATTTTTTGTTATCATGTTAAAAAACATTAAAACGTTTTGCCACTTTTTGCACAAATGTTTTAAAAACCGTTTTTATAGTGTTTCCTTTGCGGTCTGAACTTTTGTTTTTTTAATTTTTTAGCTACATACTTAAACCACAAGATAAAAATAATATGTTTAGCACTGTTGTAACAACAATTTGATCTAAATTTTAAATTTAAATTGTTGTTGAAACAGTTTTGAACATAATTATTGTAGTTTAACAACAGATTGTTTTACTACAATTTAATAAAATAAAATTTGTCATACAACGATTTTGAAAATCGGAAGAATTCAACACACCTTAGGATTTCAAAATAAAAAAATCGCAGCATCTTATAACGCTTATATTTTGAGCTGTCGTGAGTCCTGACCGCAGGTGCAAATTAACCACAAAGGTTTTGAAACAAAAAGTATAACAAATTAGCAGTTTTTTGAGCTATTCTTGTGTTTTTAAAAATTAATATTCTTTTAAAATTACGTCATTGTTTTTGTTTTTCAATAAAACCTTGAACTCAAGAATTTTGATTAACAAAATCTTTCTTACTACTGTAGCCCACTTGAAAAGGATTTAAGATTAGGAATTAAAGTGTTTTCAAATTAAGTGAGTGTTTATTTAAAATCTTCTTAACCAAAGTCAAAATTAATAATCCGTTTCTAAAAGATAGACCCATAAGACTGAGTTGAATAGTGTTTTTTGATTACATTTAAATTTAATAATAGTATTTAATCCTAAAACAGAGTTTTGATCAGATTAATTTCATCAAGGTCAGCTAGGTTTAATTTGTCTACAACACGGATTTATCCTTAACATTATTATTGTAATAGTTTGTGTTTAAGAACTTGCGAAAAATTAATTATTAAAAAAAATCTTTTAAGCTACATACTTGGACTACAAGTTAACACAGCTGTGTTTACAGCTATGTAAACAAACTTTTAATATGTCTGTGAATTGTAACTCTATTTTGTACGTTTTAGTTTCACAATATTTTGTACGTTTTATTGATGTCTTAATAAAATAATGCAATTACAAAAAATTAAATAATCAAAAAAAATTTAAGCTAAATAATTAAACAACAAGATGACAATAATCTTTTTGCATAACTGTAAAAAGATTATTGTTGTTTTATTTTGACACTATTTAGTATATTTTATATTTATGTATTAATAAAATATTGTATTTTTGATTTCAGCGAAATTTTGATATAGGAAAATATGTAGTTATGTTTAAATGCGGTAAACAGTTTTTATTTTTATATTATTGATATTTCTGTAATCTATTTATTGAACTAAATCATTCTTAAACTAATAATTAAATGCATTGTGATGAAATGTTGCTAATAAGCTCCAAATAATTATATTTCAGTCAAAATCTTGGACTGACTTTGATGGTCCTAAGAATGGGTGTAAGACATAAAAAGTGTTTTGGCATCTTTTCATAATTTAATTACTATCCTGTTAAACACCTGCATCGTTCCTGGAACACGTTCCAGGAACGCGCTTGGGAAGGGTGTAAATCTCAGCCTGTGATTGCCTATGAAATCAATTCCCAGCTTTGACGTTCCGACTTTGCCCATCTGCATCGTTCCTGGAACGTGTTCCAGAAACGCGCCTGGGAAGGGTGTAAATCTCAGCCTGTGATTGGCTATGACATCAATTCCCAACTTTGATGTTCCTATACAACTATCGCCGACCTGCGTCGTTCCAGGAATGCGTGCCGAGCTCGTTCTGGGTGCGTTCCAGAAATCCAAGAAAAAGCCAGAACGCGTTCCAGGATGTCGAAAATCCTTGGAGTGCGTTCCCGGAACGCGCGTTCTCTAAAACGTTACCGGAGCGCAGAACGCGTTTCAATCCTAGGCTGCTTTTATCCGGCACTGTATGTTACTTGTTAAATGCAAATGTTTTAACTTGTTTTATCGAATTTCAAATTTCAAATCAAAACAAAAATTTAACTTCAAAAAATGCAACAGAATGAGTAAAAATATATTCCAAATTATGTTTAACTTACATAATATATTAAAACTTCAAATCATTTTGTCTATTTTATTTGGTCTAATTTAATTGGTTTGCACGCTTTCTAATGCTGTCTAAATATTATTTTTCTCAACGTTGCAGCAGTAGCATTGCAGACGCATTCTTTAGGGAGCATCGTTTTGGATCCTCTCTGATTCCTGGGACCGTCGTGTTGTACCTTTCGTCTCCCAGGATTGTCGTGTCGCGGGACTGTTGTGTCTCGGGACCGTCGTGTCTCGCTTTCAATATTTTGACATCCGATGGAGAAAATTTAATAATAAAAAAACGTGTTAATTAATGTCCGCAATAAAATTTTATAATTGTGGTATATTTAACTTCATCTAAATTTAAACAAAAGTGTTGGGTTTTAAACAGTGCCTTTTTGACTTATGACTTACATGAAATATTTTTTATGGGGAATCATGACGGTTAATTAAATGTACACAAAGGTCTCGAGAAGAATTGAAAATAATTTGTATATAAGAGAAAAATGAGAAAAAGATATACAACCAGCTGGTTTTTTTACCAAAATTGTTTTATATTAATGTTATTTGTGTGTATTATGATGGTGTTTTTTTGTTAAACAACGTCATATACAAATTATTTTGATTTCTTCCCAAGACTTTTGTGTACATTGAATTAACCGTCGTGATTCTCCATAAAATTACAAGTGTTTTGAGAGTTTTAACTAATTTGCAGGTGAATTAAATCTTAATGATTTGAATGACCCTAATGATTCGATGTTTTGAATTTAAGTATTAGCAACAACATAACTCAACAAAAGTTTGAGCAATACATTTAATATTAGGGATACCGTATAAATACCTTTGAAAGATTTATTTGCAAAAAAATCATCGTTTTGGAACGGAAATTTAATTTTTAAACGGCTAAAGTTTTCTAATATTTGTATATTTTGTTAAAAAAGCGATAAATGAAAGAAAAAATTCAGCGATTCAATTTTTTTAAACGTCATAAACGCCAAATTTTACTTGGTCCTCTTTCTCATGACCCCAATAGCACTTAAAAGATTAAATTAGGGCAAATGTGTGGACGATGAAGGCTAGTGATATTATATTGATGTTTTTATTATACGCAGTGATTGGTTATGTTACTAGAGATAATTTTTCGACCTAGCATATTTGAGCTTTAAGAAAAATATTTGTCCTTTTAGTTCAGTGCTTAAATTTTTTAAAAAATTATAATGAACTAATTAGAAGCACTTTTTTATATAGCAGCACGTAATATAAATCAAAAAGCATAAAAAACTTAATGGGTTTTTCTAAAAGGTAAAACTGTATTTTTTATTTTATATATACTTCTTTTAAATACGAAATTAGATTTTATAAACCCAAAAAAAAACAAAAATAAAAAATAGATAAAACTGTAAAGCCCGGTTCACACTGCTGCGATAGGCGACAGGCGATGGGCGACAGGCGATAGGCGATAGGCTCCTGTCAGTTCACACTGCTGCGATAGGCGATAGTAACTTGCGATAGGCGACTGGCGACAAGCGATAGTAGTTGGATCAAAGTTCTAATCTTATCGCAATTTCGCGATAGGCGACAGCCAAAAGACAAGCAGTTTTAGCATATTACGTGCGAAATTCGTAAATTAACAAATTTATGTAAAGAAATAGCGCTTCCTTGAATTGAACTTAAATACACACAACATTTTTTGTTTTTTTGATGCGTTTGGTTGGTTTAAAATGTGTGGGTGGATAAATTTGCGTGAAAATAATAATTTCGATGGGTATTTGCTAATTTTGGTTCAAAAGCGACCCGTAATTTATGATTAAACTAAAAAAACAACATTTGAATAAAATTTTTATAAACATTGATGAGATCTAAATAGCCTATGGTTGAATTATATCTGGCTGACGCTGAAATTAGAATGCAGATATGAGGAGACCAATTAAAACTGTACGGTAATGAGGTTTTTTTTTTAAAAAAAATAAGAACGCAGAATTTTTTTTAATTCCACCTTTTCACAAAATATACAAAAATTAATCAAGTTTAGCTCTAAAAAATTTGCATTTAGATCCCAAATTAAGTAAGTTGATAAATAATTATTAAAATACAGCTTTTAATCTTTGTTAAAAATTATGTCTTCAAAATGAATTTTAACTTTCATCAGTTTAACCGGCAGTTTTTTTAAATGAGGTTTATATAAATTTTTATAAAAATGGTACACTGGGCACTGTTTTATAAAAGTTCTACAAACATTTGATTTATTTGTAAAAATACGGTCGGTTTTTTTTTTATTCAGCCCAATGTGTGTATAACACTAGGATTTTCAAAGTTACAAAGAAAAAATTGACATTTAAAAACAAAGATGGACATTTACAAAAAAAATTGAATGCTTATAATTTTTATAAAAAACAGGTAAATTAATAAACGCATTTAATTTCTTCTCATTCTATTAATTAAAAAATACGTACATAACTTTCAAATTTACGGAATTTATAAATTTGTAATTTCTTAAATTCTGAACGCAATTTTATTAATATACTTTTTTATTAAAAATACAAAAGAAAAATATGCGTTTATTAATTTACAGATGTAAATTAATTACAGGCAATTTTTATAAAATAGGCCCCTACCCTTGAAAAATATACCGTAATTTAAAACATAAACAAAAAGGTCCTATGCTTAGATTAGCGATGTTTCTACCCTCCAATATCATCCTCCGAAGCTCCAGTCATTTAGAGCGGAGGAAGCTCCGGAATTCCGGAGCTTTCTCTGCTCTAAATCGCTGCCGGACTTCCGTTCTTTAAACAAAGCGATATCATTTTGGAAGCTTGAAATCTGTTTAAAATACCTGATAAAAAATAATATTCTCCTTTTTGAACTTTGTTTGGTTGATAAGACAACCCACTACATTGTATGGCCGATTTTCATTTTTTTTGTCGTCGTCTTAAAATAACTAAATTTTATGCAGTAATATCATCCAAAATTGCGGCTGAATGTGAGATTTTTTATAGAATTAAAAGCTAGCACAACTTTTAAACACTGTTTAAGATTAAACTATCGCAGAAATTGCAGAAAATTGCACTATCGCAGAAATTATTTAAGAAAATTGCACTATCGCCTATCGCAATTTTCTTTCAGTGTGAACTGAACGACACTATCGCCTATCGCCTGTCGTCTGTCACTTATCGCCTTTCTCCTATCGCCTGTCGCCTATCGCAGCAGTGTGAACCGGGCTTAATTGGTCTGATTTTTTTATATTTGTACAAATTACCTAATTAATTTTAAATTTTTGAAAAATAATTCATTATAATAACAAAACTTAAAATATAGTGCTATTCTATTTATCAAGTTGGAAAAACTATTATAAAGGCATATCGGCGCGCCGTTTTATACCTAATTATATTAATTGTACCTGATTCATTTTCTTCTTTACATTTTAAACTTGGAAGAGCAATTAGAACGATAATAACAAAACCAAAATAAACAGAATAAAAAGCCATAGCTAAAAACATAAACTTTTAATATAATTTTAATCCTTCTTATATTATTTAAACAGCGGTCTGTTTTCATACACAATAGCATTGTCTACAAAAATGTACATACAAACCGTTTTTTAGTTAAAAAACAGAAGTTTTATTTGTGAATTTGATTACAAAAATATTTACAGTTAAATTTTTAATATTTGTAATAATTTTCATAAAACTTAAAACTTATTTTTGGTCAAGCCTTTGCGTTATCATAACAGACCAGGCCCTGTGCCAGGGGGCAGGGAGTCATGGCCCTCACCCCTTTCTGGGTAGGCCAGGGTAAAAATAAGGAAGAGGAGGTAGGTCTAGGGGGTGGGGGGAGGAAAAGCAAAAGTAACTCCATTATGAACCCTGCTCCCTCCCTACCTCTTTTCTTGGGGTATGCCAAAGTGGATTCTAATGTCCTGGCTGCCTTGAATTGAATGTAAATAGGTATTTTTCATAAAACTTAAAACTTATTTTTGGTCAAGCCTTTGCGTTATCATAACAGACTAGGCCCTGTGCCAGGGGGGCAGGGAGTCATGGCCCCCACCCCTTTCTGGGTAGGCCAGGGTAAAAATAAGGAAGAGGAGGTAGGTCGAGGGGGTGGGGGGAGGAAAAGCAAAAGTAACTCCATTATGAACCCTGCTCCCTCCCTACTTCTTTTCTTGGAGTATGCCAAAGTGGATTCTAACGTCCTGGCTGCCTTGAATTCAATGTAAATAGGTATTTTAAGCAATAATTTTGCTCATTTTTAATGCTAAATCAAAAAATTTTGCCTCCGGCAGCTAAGGGACCCCCCCGGTGGACGCTTCGCTTCACAGCGTGAAATGCGGCGCTTTGCGCTGCATTTATATTCCATTTTCAGGTTTTGAGTCTGGCCCCTCCTTTGAAAAATCCTGGCACAGGTCCTGTAGCAGACCAAATATTTAGAATAGGGAAGGGGGCTGATCCCCAAAAATTTTTAAAAGGTCACAGAAAATGTCATTTTTTGTTTCCAAAGAATATTCTTTGAAACTGCAAAAAATAAACAACTAGACACTATAAGCTTACTATACTAGACACTATAAGCTTACTATACTAAACAGTATAAGCTTACTTTACTAGACACTATTAGCTTATTCCTGTGTCTGTGTCTGAATTGCTATGACTTGTTTACCTCATTACTCTAGTTTTTATGGTTGTGTTGTCAATAACCAGATGATTTTCGGTTCTATTGCAAGTACAAAATTGTTTTTAATACTTTTTATAATATTTTTTGTCTAAATTAGCTGTAATTTCAATATAATTCACCTATTTAACTCATTTTTCCGCCATATTGGTTTTTGCAAAAACAGCCTTTTAAATAACGTAAATATTTTTGAACGGCAGGTTTAACCGGTTTTTTTTAACTGCTCTTACTTCACGCGCGTTTTCAAAATGGTCAAGAAAGATAGATGGAAAAAAATGAGAGACTTCAGCAAAGAGTTAATAAATTAGAATTAGTAAAAACCTATTTGAAACAAAGAAAACCAAGACCATTTTTACGTGTCGCCCAGCTGGAAGCCCAACAAAAACTAAACAAAGAATTGGTGGCTAAAGTGTGTTGACAATTTTGTAAACGAATGATTCCACTACTTTAGAAGCAGCTTGAAAGAATTGAAAGAGTTTGTAAACATTCGACGGTCATGATTGTTTCTGGGCTACCTGAAGCCGTTAATTCGGTTGAAAACAAAAAGGGCGTGGACTTTTTGGTCCAGACCCTTACTGGCGACAAAGACGAACCGGTCACTGTTTATGAGTTTTTCCGCGCAGGCTGTCGCGACTGCGATAAAACAAAATTACTTAATATTTTAATTCTTAAATAATTAATTCGCCTAATACGTTCTTGTTTATAAAATAATTAACAAATAAGAATTATTAAATAACGCAAACAAGTGTTAAATAATTATAAAAAAATTTCGTTTTTTGTTTTTTTTATTAATTTGTAAATGTATTGTTGACGTGAGGTCGAATGTAAATGTTTAAGAAAAATAAAATTGTTGTTTGTTTAATTGGTTGCAGAACTATTTGAATCAAAACGGATTTAATCCTCTGAAATGGTTTCTTTGAACAATAATAACTTTTCTCGTTATATTAAATCAAACATTTAATTAAATCCATGGGACTTCAACACAGCCTCTATTATGGCCCGCTTATTACACTGCGCAAATCGAAACATTTTTTTGTGTTGACATGGTAGCAGAGCGTGGTTGTGGTTGTTTTTCTTGCTCATCATTGTGGCTTCACTTTGTGCCATAAAAGAAACTCTTTCTGCAACTCACGCTGTTTTAAGCTAATAATTAGCTTACAGTATTTTTTCCCTGCGGTGTTAGCAGATTCTCGCCGCCTGATTACTGTATTTTTCCCTGCGGTGTTAGCAGATTCTCGCCGCCTGATTACTGTATTTTTGCCCTGCGGCGTTAGCAGATTCTCGCCGCCGGATTTCTGTATTTTTGCCTGCGGCGTTAGCAGATTCTTGCCGCCCAATTACTGTATTTTTGCCCTGCGGCGTTAGCAGATTCTCGCCGCCCAATTACTGTCTTTTTGCCCTGCGGCGTTAGCAGATTCTTGCCGCCTGATTACTGTATTTTTGCCCTGCGGCATTATCAGATTCTTTCCGCCCGATTTCTGTATTTTTGCCCTGCGGCGTTAGCAGATTCTTGCCGCTCGATTACTGTATTTTTTCCCTGCGGCGTTAGCAGATTCTCGCCGCCCGATTACTGTATTTTTGCCCTGCGGCGTTAGCAGATTCTTGCCGCCTGATTACTGTATTTTTGCCCTGCGGCGTTAGGAGATTCTTGCCGCCCGATTTCTGTATTTTTGCCCTGCGGCGTTAGCAGATTCTTGCCGCTCGATTACTGTATTTTTTCCCTGCCCCTGATTAAAAAAAAGGAGAGAAACAATGGTGAAAGGTGAAGCCCAACTTCAGAAAGTAAAAGAAAGACTGGAAAGTCTAGTGGAAGACTCTAACAGCATTTTGAAAGAAGAGCCTTCTGAACAAGAGCTTGTACCACACCTAAAATCGCTAAAAGCGGTTCAAGCAAAACTGAAACTACAGTTAGAAAAAATTCAGAATCTGGTAATTGAATTTCCTGAGGAAGAAAAGGAGAAAAATTCTTTGTTTTTGGCTGTAATAACTGAAACGATCCCAGACGTGGAAGAAGCAATAACTGAACTTAAAATTGAAATTGAAACAACAGAACTGCTCTTGAAAGATAAAAAAGAAGAACAGGAACAAAAAGAAAGGCTCAAAAAAGAAAACCAAGAGAGAGAAGATCGTCTTGAAGAAGAAAAACAAGAGCGACAAGATCGTTTGAAAGAAAAGGAAAAAGAGCTAGAAATAAAAGAAAAAATGGAACAAAAAATACTAGAACTTGAAAATGAGCATATTCAGAAAGGTATATCTCCTGTTATAAGTGCTTCTTCAAATAAAAATAATGCTAATTTGCCCAAATTGACACTACCAACGTTTAATGGTGAAGATATTATTGAATTCCGACCATTCTGGCATCAATTCCGAGCAGCAATTGATGAAAATGATAGTCTAAATCCGGTAACAAAGTTTACTTATTTAAAGGAAAAATTAAAAGGAAAAGCTAAAAGGGCTATAGAAAATTTACCGTTAACAGACGATTATTATCAAATAGGGGTCAATATTTTAAAGGATCAGTTTGGCAGAGTTGACCTTCTTAATCGTTTAACCCTTGTGTTGAGTTAACCCTTGTGTCAAAACTACAAAAGTTGCCAGTGTCATCAAACTCCACCTCTCATCTTCGTCAGACTTATGATGAAATTCAGAAAATTAGACGTTCTTTGGACTCAATTGGAGAGAAAGTAGATGACAACAACTTCGCTCTGTCAACAATCCTGGAAAAAATTCCAAGTGAGGTGCAAAAGTCAATAGTTCCAAGTGGAAAAAATCCAGTAAATTGGACAGTGGAGACTTTTTGTAAAGACTTACATGAATATGTTTCTCTTTGCGAAACTACAGAATTTGGTGAAAACTTAATGTCCAGTGAAAAACATCAGATGGTTCTGGTAAAAAGTTCCCGCAGCCCTCAGGCTGGAATCTGAAATTTCAATCTACCAAATCGTGGGACTGTGGAAACTACAAACAAAACAAATCTTTTCAAGGGCAGTTTTCTAAACCGTCCATTTCTTCAAAATTTTCATTGACACAAGCCCTAGTTTCATCTAACGAAAACCAAGAAAACGTAAAAAAGAGTTCTTTGTTTTCACCCAAATGTCAATACTGCAAAAAAGAGGGACATTGGAGTGATCAATGTTGGACATATCCTAATATTGAGGTCAGAAAAGAAAAATTAAATAAAAATTGTGTTATTTGCCTTGGACCAGACCATAGTCAATCAGATTGTCCATCTCGTCATCCTTGCTTTTACTGCAGTACGAAAAAGGTACATCATCGCAGCTTGTGCCCACAGCAACCGCATATGACCGGATACAATCAAGAATCATCTACTCCTGCTGTAGAAAACAATGCTGCTTGTCTCGCATCAGGAGAAGAGGTTCCCATGCAGACAGCAACTGCAGTGATAAAAAGCCCCGACTTCAAATTTCAAACTGCTGCCCAAATTTTATTGGATACAGGAAGTAGTCAAAGTTATATAACAGAATTCCTTGCACGTAAGTTGCAATTAAAACTAAAGGGCAGCCAAAAACTTTCAGTTTTTACCTTTGGGAGTGATATATCCAAGTAATTTAGTACCAAAACCGCAGAAGTGAAAATACAATTAAAAAATTCCAGTCATTTGTTGGTGCATGTTAATGTGGTACCCAAAATTACAGGAAATATTCAGAAACCAAAAGTGAACGCTTTGCAGCTACGCGATTACTGGAATCTAACGTTCGCTGATAAACAACTTACTGCTGGAACAAAACAAACAACTGATTTAATGATTGGAAACGACTACTATTGCGATCTTAGTAACTCTGAAAGAAAAGAAATTTGTCCTGGTTTGTACCTATTAGATTCTGAACTAGGTTGGATCTTAACTGGTAGAACGTCAAATTCGACTGGACCTGGAACGTCAGTTTCAATGCTCACTCTCACTGAAACAAGTCAAAAAGACTCCCGAAGAAGTTTGACTTATGTAAATGAAAAAAATAATGGACAAATTAAACTTAACAAATCTGTGGGATTTAGAAACACTTGAAATAAAAGAACATGGTGGAGAAACAAATGATGATCAAGCACTCAATCAATTTAATGAAACCGTTTATTTTAAAGAAGGAAGGTACCACGTACAATGGCTTTGGAAAGCCAAATTTCCTAATCTTCCTGAAAACCGAATGTTAGCTTTAGGCAGATTAAAATCGCTTAAAAAACGGCTAAATCATGAAGAAATGAAACAATATTCTTCCATTATCAATGATCAGATTGAAAAGGGCATTGTTGAGGAAGTAAACAAAACCTCAGTGCTTGGGCCTTATCAACATTACATTCCTCATCACGCAGTGCAAACTCCACAAAAACTGACCACAAAGATCCATGTAGTATACAATGCTTCGGCGAAAACCAAAGCCACAAATAACAGTCTAAATGATTGTCTTCATAGAGGCCCTGTTATGTTAGAAGATGTTTGCGCGTTGCTCCTCAGATTTCGTCTACATCAAGTAGCTCTGGTATCAGACATAGAAAAAGCGTTTTTACAAGTTGGGTTACAGCCTCAGGAAAGAGATGTTGCAAGGGTCTTTTGTCTAAAAGACCCCTTCAAATCTTTCTCTGACTATAACATCCGCGTTTGTAGATTCACCCGAGTACCTTTTGGTGTAATTTTGAGCCCATATCTATTGTCTGCTGTTGTTTCACACCACTTAAAAAAAGGGGAACTTTTGTAGCTGAAAAAATTCGCCAGAATATTTATGTAGACAACGTTATCACTGGAGTAAACACTGCTAATGAAGCCAAACGTTTTTACAAAGAAGCAAAGCAGATATTTAAGGACATTTCAATGAACTTGAGAGAATGGTGTTCCAATAATCCTTTAGTGAATAGAAGTATTCCTGAGTCAGACCGTTCTGCTGACAGTTCTCAAAAGGTACTAGGGCTCTTATGGAATCACAAATTAGACGTCTTTTCTATCACTAAAACCTCAAACCGCTTGTCATCAAATGATGAAGTATGCACTAAGCGGAAAATTCTTTCCAACATGGCCGGTGTTTTTGACCCTTTGGGATTATTTACACCTGTTACCATTAAAGCTAAAATATTTTTGCAAAGATTATGGGAACAAAATCTAGACTGGGATAGTCCTGCTGGTTCATATGAAACCAAACAATGGTTGAAAATTAGCAAGGATCTAAAAGAAATTCCTTATCATCATATAAAACGATATTTAAACATTGACCAAAGGAAAAATCAAATTTACCAGCTTCTTTGCAGCTGCAGTATATCTTAGAGTATCTGAAAATGGAATGAATTGGACAGACATTTTATTTTCAAAATCCAGAGTAGCTCCTAAAAAGATGCTTACTATTCCACGCCTGGAACTCATGGCTATATTGGTTGGAGTTAGAATTCTTAAATTCGTCAGTTCCTCATTGAAGCTACCAATTCAAAAAATTATTATCTGGACTGACAGCCAGTGTGTCCTGCACTGGTTAAAAACGACCAAATTACTGACGAGTTTTGTCGAAAATCGTTCAAAAGAAATCAGAAAATTAATTAGTGAAGATTTAGCTCCCTGTAGCGTCTGGTTTGTTTGTTCTGAACAAAATCCCGCTGATTTGCCATCAAGGGGAATGGAAACTAAGGAATTAGAGGAAAACAGACTCTGGTGGAACGGCCCAAAGTGGCTTGAAAAAGATGAAAAAATCTGGCCACACTGGGAAATTAATGAAATAAATGAAAATGATATCTTACCAGAAACTAGAGGTAACAAAACCTTATATGAGATTTCAAATGTGGCAGGGGAAGGTCCTTCAGGATTAGAAGCAATAATAAATATTAGAAATTTTTCTTCACTTTCCCACTTAACACGTGTCACTGCTTGGGTCCGAAGATTTGTGGAAAATCTGTAACAAGGAAAACCTTCTGGAAAAGACTTGACTTCAATGGAAATAAATCAATCCAGAGTTTTTTGGATAAAAGAAGCCCAGAAAAACAATTTTCAAAAGGAAATTGAATACTTAAAAAAGCAAATCATAATCTTGAAAAAAACCAGTTAGTTCTGCAGTTGGGACTTCAGTTAGATAGTGAAAATCTTCTAAAGTGCCATGGACAATTGGAGTATGCGGACTTGCAAGAAACTGTCTCAAAACCTATACTTCTTCCAAAAAACAATTACTTAACAAAGCTTATTTGTGAAGAAAAACATTGAAATATTCAACATTTTGGTGTTAATCACACTTTAGCTGAGATCCGAAAAGAATACTGGATACCGCAAGGACGCTGTACTGTAAAGAAGATCCTAAAAGACTGTCTTGTGTGCAAACGGCATGAGGGTGGACCTTCTAAATTGCCAAAAATGCCTCCATGGCCGCGTCAACATCTAATCCTTTACCTACGTGGGATTAGATTATTTGGGTTCACTTTACATTCAAAATCCTGCTGACAAATCCATATCAAAAATTTTCATTTGTTTGTTTACATGTATGGCAGTGCGAGCCATTCACTTCGAATTTATGAGTGATATGTCAGCAGAATGTTTTTTAATGGGATTAAGAAAATTTATTAGTCGTCAAGGTTGTTCAGCAGAGATTATTTCAGATAACGCTTCACAATTCAAGCTAACACAAAAAACTTTGGACAAAGCTTGGGAGGAAGTTACAAAGTGCTCAGAAGCTCAGAATTATGTGGCAAATCAAAAAATAGCGTGGAACTTTATTGTGGAACACGGGGGGATTTTATGAAAGATTGGTTTGGTTGGTAAAGCGTGCCCTGTGTAAGACTCTTGGACGCATAATATTAACAGGAGATTAAATGGAAACGACCATTTGTGAAGTTGAATCTGCAATAAATTCGAGACCTCTAACTTTTATTGGAAATAATTTTGAGTCTGGCATAACTATCACGCCATCTAATTTTCTTTGCCTAAATTAGACGCTTAGCAGATCCTGTCTTGAACTTGAAATCAATAAATGAAGCTGAAAATGAAACTGACCCAGATTTTTTACCTGTTTGAAGTTCTGCGTCCTCACTACTGGAGTCCTGGAAGAAAAGACATCGATTACTAGAGCAATTTTGGAAAATATGGCGTGAAGAGTATCTCCAATGTCTTCGTGAAAGGATGCAAACCCATCATATGCAATCACGAGTAGTTTTTACTGAGACTCCCAAAATCGGTCAAACAGTAATTTTAAAAGATGGATCCCCACGTTCCATCTGGAGGTTGGCCAAGATTATCAGTTTTAGACATAGTTCCGATGGTACCACAAGAGCAGTAGAAATTCTTCTTCCAAATCAACGTAAACTTTGGCGCCCATTGAACCTGCTGTATCCTTTGGAAACTGAATACTTTGAAAATTCTGGAAGAAACCTTGAAGGACAGTTTTCAAATGCAGATGAAAAGAAATTAAATTCAAAATTTATGCATACTGCCAATAGCAAGAATTCAACAAACGATCATGATACCAGTTCCTATTTCACACGAAGTAAACGTGCCGCAGCAGTTAAAGCTTGCATTCAGCTTAAAAAACTATTGGCCTCTAATGACGAAGTTGAAAATTGAAAATTTTAATTTACCTGTTGATACACTGATATCAATAACTGTTTTGATTCTGATTATTAGAACTTTTTTATTTTTATTATTATTTTGTCTTGCTCCATTGGGAGTGTCGCAACTGAGATAAAACAAAATTACTTAATATTTTAATTCTTAAATAATTAATTCGCCTAATACGTTCTTGTTTATAAAATAATTAACAAATAAGAATTATTAAATAACGCAAACAAGTGTTGAATAATTATAAAAAACTTTCGTTTTTTTGTTTTTTTTTTATTAATTTGTAAATGTATTGTTGACGTGATGTCGAATGTAAATGTTTAAGAAAAATAAAATTGTTGTTTGTTTAATTGGTTGCAGAACTATTTGAATCAAAATGGATTTAATCCTCTGAAATGGTTTCTTTGAAGAATAATAACTTTTCTCGTTATATTAAATCAAACATTTAATTAAATCCATGGGACTTCAACACAGCCTCTATTATGGCCCGCTTATTACACTGCACAAATTGAAACATTTTTTGTGTTGACACAGGCAAACAAAATCCCAACCACCCACGTTTATTAAATGTAACATTCGACTCAAACCGAATAAAAAATAAAATCGTTTGATCTGGTCCCAATCTCAAAAATAAATATAATAAAGTATTCATTCCTCCTTTGCTGACTTCCGATCAACGAGATGTGCAAAATTCCATGCTTCACAAAAGGAAAGAGCTTACAGAGGGTAACAACAAAGGAATAGTTATTTGTTATTTTGACAACCGTGATCTATACATGATTGACGTAGATAAAAATTTTGAAATTAAACATTTAAGTTTTGAATAGGGACGCGTGTGTTCCAAATACATTAGTAAAAGAATTCAAGAACGTTATGTCTCAACGCTAGAAGTGTTAAAAATTCCCTTTTGGAATTTGAATGTTTGGTGGCTGGACAAGATTTAATATATGGTGAAAACGATATTTTAATAAAAAAATAAGTTTTATTTATGTGGTATAAAATACAGTGGTAAGATTATACACTGCTGCTCAAATTATAAAATAAAAAAATACAATAAAACAGCAGCATGCATATGTTACATTATATTATCAATAAACGCTAATTAAATAATAAAACCAAAAATTTATAATGAAGGAAAAATGAGACACTTAGAACAAACTGCTTGTAAAAAAAGATCCCATTTAAATCGAACCTGGGGCCTATTTCATAAAGACGTTTGTAAATTTTCATTTTACAAGTCTCCGCCTATTTTTTGTAAATAGACAATATACCACACGGCTAATATTGATTGGTCAGCGGAGATGAAATGACGTGGTTACGACCAATGAGCGCAGAGCAATGTGCGCAGATCCTCCCCCTGGACTACAAGTTGAAAAACCTTTAGTGTGTATTTTACAAAAAATAGGAGGAGATTTGTAAAATGAGAATTTACAAAGGTTTTTATAAAACAGGCCCCTGATATAGTTTTGTATTAAATAGACCAGTGAACATGAAAAACCATAAACAGTGGGTAGTTATTTACCAGCGCACCTTTACTGACAGTTCTTTTATTAATAGTA
Source organism: Microlaimidae sp. YZB2_3 (assembly GCA_030248175.1). NCBI lineage: Eukaryota > Metazoa > Nematoda > Chromadorea > Desmodorida > Microlaimidae > Microlaimidae sp. YZB2_3. Next base: position 1,585 of record JASAMX010023331.1, on the reverse strand, counting down.
AATCCTGGGGCGCAAAACCATACCCCACTGAAAAAGCCAATTATAATTTGAAATCAGTAAACATATAATTTTAAAAACATGAGCGCACATTTATTAGATATTTTAAAAGTACATGTTACACGTTCCAAAGCGATGCCTTTTTGAATATAATAAACTGTAATTTTTAAATAAATAGACCAGGAAAAATAAAAATTTAATTGGGACGAGCGTGGCTCGCCAGGTACATAAACAAATGGCTAAAAAAATTAAAGTAATATTACCTACCAAAATTTACCCAACAAAGAACCAGCTATAATATTTTGATTAAATAGACCAGTAAACAAGAAGTTTAGCAGATATGTGTAACAGTATATTTGAAACTTCTCTGAAAACTTAGTTCGAGCGTTATAGAAGGCAATTATCTTTACCCATTCGTTGTCTGAATTATAATGCAATGGATAGCACACCAGAGTTGAATTTAATTAAATAAATTAATAAATTTATTTTGTCATTTAAATACATAGAAAGGAAAGATACAAAAGCTAGTAACCGTTAAAGCACCCAAACTTGTATCTATCTATTAGTGTTGTAAAAAGTTACTTTTACTTTTATTTAAAGTAATAAAAGTAACGGATTTTGGATTACTTTTACTTTTACTTTTACTCGACTTTTAAAATTTCAAATACTTTTACTTTTACTTTTACTCGACTTTTGAAATTTCAAATACTTTTACTTTTACTCTTACTCGGATTTTCCACTGCAAATACTTAAATTAATTTAAGTAAAGCTTAAGTAATTTCAATGGGTTGATTTCCTATGGGCTTGTTATAAAGTAAATGGCAAAAGACAATTTTTTATGCCGCTAACACGCTAAAACCATATATTTTGACTAAAAAACTTATTAAAATGATAATTATGCATAAAATTAGCAAAAAAACTTTAGAACGGAGCTCTGGAGCTCCAAAAACCGGTATTTTGCTCCGGTTCAAAATTACTTTTATTATACTTTTACTTTTACTTAAAAAAATAGGTCTTACTTTTACTTTTACTTTACTTAAATAAAATTTTGACCATTACTTTTACTTTTACTTTACTTAAATTAAAAAATCACAAATTACTTTTACTCTTACTTTACTTAAATTAAAATTTTTCAATTTACTTTTACTTTTACTTAAAATAATTCAAAATCAATACTTTTTACAACACTACTATCTATATGAACACTAACTAAACATAGAAGAAAAGCACTAAAAGCGAAAACCACAGAAATGCCCACCAAAAAAATTAAAACTAACCGCCAAACTATATTATCAGTAGGATTACAGGTTTGTAGGCGGAGATTTGTAAAATGAGAATTTACAGAGGTTTTTACGAAACAGGCCCCTGGCCCACTTAACTGGTACCTTTTAAATTTTAGTCCCATTTAAATGAAATTCCATTCAAATGGGACCTATGAATTAAAAAATTACAATAATTTTTTTTACAAATACAAAACATTTTATACTGTTTTTACTTGAACGGCGGTCTTGCGTGCGTAATTAAAAAAATGTTTTTTAAGCACATAATTTTTTATTGTTTTCGCTTTAGTGGCAGTTGGATATGTGAA
>JASAMX010023330.1:7500-10531 GCA_030248175.1 Microlaimidae sp. YZB2_3 | reverse complement strand
GGTATTTAGAGCCAAGAGAACATTTGACAAATCCTAGATTCATAAGCTCTTAAAACTTTGCTCTTATATACCAGAAAAAGGGCGGGGCGCCTCCCCAGTTGGGAATGGAGCTTTGATAGTCAGGGTGCAGACAGGTAAATTTAAAATGGAGGCAGGTGAAAGCAGGTCTGAGGCAAGGTGGAGGCAGCAAAATTAATTTGCGATGGAGGCAGGTAGGAGGCAGGTCTTGCATCCGAAGCAGTTTTAGCTGGTTTCCACCTTCCTAAATACTTTATATGCTTTAACACAGGAGGCAGTGTCAGCTGCATCCTGCTTGCTTCTGAAGCACGTTTTGCTACCTCCTACCTGCATCTGATTTTTCAAAGGCAGATTTTAGAGCCTTAACCAGAATATATGAGTAAATAATCCAATGTCCTGAGGCTTGTGTCTGTTGTGAAAAAACGTAAACCAAAAAACAACAATAAAATTTAGTTCAAAACTTGCAAAAATAAAACAAAAAAATAGGTGAGCATTTTACTAACGGTACTGTTGATTCAGAAGGTAAAATAAATTTACACATTAGTATCTCTTTTTTATAAATCAGCTGTGCCATTAGCGATATATATTCATTAAGTTTTTTTAGGCAATAATTTCTTAAAATACTTTAGTTCTAAATAATTCAAGATTATATTTCAATATTCATTTAAGTTTACAATATTTGTGTGGAATTTTTTTTAATATTTAGGTTTAGATAATTATTTTTTATGTAGACAACCAATATTAAATTTTGGTGCATCATTAATGGCCCACACAAACACGACAAACTCTTAAAAAAATAGCCACACCGCACACCGATTTTGTTAAGGCGTGTTATATGTTTAAAAATGTGATAACACACGCAAAACATAAAATAGCTCATGTGGTAGTTTGAAATCTATTCACATGTGTTTATCAAAAAATTTAAATTAAAAACATAGTTTTTAACCTCTTAAAAACTTTTTGAAGTTTTAAAAATTTCTACTGTGTGTTTTATAGTCCAAAAACAACGCACAATTTTTGTATAGCACGCTTTGCAAAATGACATATTTACTTAGGAGTAAAAGCTATTTCACACCGATGTGACATCATGTGACGTGCTAATGTGCTGTCACATTTCGGGTATTAGTTAAGCCTAAGTGTTTACACATAAAATTTATACACTGAACTATTTGTTTTACGAAAATTGAACTACCTGCAATTAAAAGGTTAACATAAATTGAGCCAGTAAATTTATATTTAAGGGTATCTGACTTAATTTCGGCCAAGCCTTAAATTCGGCCACCAATTTAGGGCTTATTGGCTTTATTAATTTATTGGCTTATTTTTAAAACACAAAAGAACTAGCCCAAAAGTAACTGGATAAATGTTAAATAAAGTGTTTTTGCAAAAGTTTTTTTTTATTTTTGTCATTCTGCATTATCAACATTTTCATACAAAAAGTGAATAACTTGTGATTTTCTTAATTTTTGTTTTCTGTTTAAACTGCATCAAATTTAGAACGAAGCACTATATAACCTTAAAATATTTTCTATTTAGAGCTCAAATTGTTAATTTTCATGTATTTTTCGCGCATTTTTAAATTCCATTAATTTCGGCCACCTTAAAATTTAGGTGTAAGAACTTGCCGTTTTTCGCTGTTTTTAAATATCATTGTACTACCGTATTTAGAAAGAAATTTTTTGCTCATTTAACTTTTTTTGCCTTTTTTTAAGCGAAATATAAAAATTCAACAAAAATACATGTTATTAAAACTTGCTTTTTTAAGGTTTTGACATAATTATTTAAAGTCTTGCTTATAACAATAAAGTTTACAAACGAGAAAACATTAAGTTATAAGTACAAAGAACAATACCTAAGCTAAATTTGCAACCTTTAATAATTTTTATTGTTCGTGTTGGCAATAGTTATAGCCAGTTTTTTTAAAGTGGCCAAAGTTAATGGCTCGCGCCTTGATTTTGGCCACTACAAACATAAAACTTTAAACTTCCACTGATCTTTAAGTGTAACAAAAATTTTAAGAAGTTTGCACTGGAATAACAAAAATAGCCATCGTTTGATTTTTAGACAAATTTTGGGTCGATTGAAAAAACCAGAAAAAACTTATCCAAAAAAAGGTGGCCAAAATTAAGTCAGCTACCCTATATTTTATACTCAGATTTTGACGAAATAATTTGAACTGATTAACTTACAAGCAATCCAAGGAATTTTTTGTACGACAATAATAAAATTAAAACTATATTTGTTTTTTATGGCATAGGGAGTAAGAAAGTTTAATATTTTTATACACTTTTTATTGATAATTTTTTTTAAACTTTAATCCAACATTGTTTTGTGTGCACTACCATTATTTTCAGTTGCTTAGAACTAGTTTTAGGTTATTTGAATCACGTAACTTGAATTCTTTGAACTTTTGAGTTTTATTCCTCTTCCCCACCTGGACCTGTTAGTAAGGTTTCTAGAAACTAACGGTTCTAAAGTCTTAACTGAAGTCTTTAACTTAACTTGGTAAGAACAGGGTGCCTTAAATGGAAAGCAGGTTTTTACCTGCCTGGTACCTGCATCCATAGCAAAATTTGCTGCCACCTTTTTGCTTTCACTTTAAACTTACTTGCCTTCACCCTTCTTACCTGCCTCTAAGGCGGTTTTATCTGCTTCGTACCTGTCTTGGTAGGCTGATTTAAGAGCCATTCTTACCGGGTTAATCTTATTCTGATAAATTTTAGTATGGTTCTAAAGTTTCTGACGGCTCTAAATTCCTTATTTGTCAAAGCTTGGCTCGCTGGTGTGATCTGAACTATCGTTGCGGAACGACAGATCAATGCGTGCGGTTTTCAAACAAATGCGATGGTTCTACCCAGTGTGAAACTAAAGACGATGAAAAAGGGTGTTTAACAAGCAATTGTTCAAACAACTTCTTTTGTAACACGTGGGAGCCGTATCACCAACATTACTCAGGAAAAGTTTGGCCGGGTTGCATGTCAATGAATGATATATGCAATCGCTTCCCTGATTG
>JASAMX010023330.1:0-5000 GCA_030248175.1 Microlaimidae sp. YZB2_3 | reverse complement strand
CACTATATATATATATATATATAATATACTATATATATATAATATATATATATATATATATATATATATATATATATATATATATATATATATATATATATATATATATGTTTTACATTACGTCTTCTAACATTTCGCATTTTGTATCTTATTTTCACATAACTCAATAACTCGTCTTTTGAGTGCGAACGTACTTTTCAAAAAGGAATCATAGGTAAAGGAGAGATCCCCCAAAAACCGCGTTTTTCTAAATTTTGTACTAGAAAGAATTCTCAATGAATATAAAATTTAAAGTTATGCAAGTTTTACTGAAAGAAACGAGGTACTTTCTGCTTTAATTTGATACCTTGATTGTTAAGATTGAAGCAGTTTTTTCAAAATATTGTGTTTGCCGAACAAAAAACCCACGATTTTTTTGCTAAAAATACGGATTGTAAACAAAAATGTTGGGAAAACTTAATCAAATAACTGCCGTTGTTTGGTGTTTTTAACGACAAGATCGATGGTTTTTTGTACAGAAAACGCAATATCCCGACAAATTAACGATTAATTATTGTACATCTAATTGGCGCTCGTTTTGATTATATTGAATCCGCTTAGCAAAGTAAAATTCAATATTTTTCATTATTTTCCGTTTGAAATCAAATAGACCGACCAAAAAACTTGCCCAAAACGGGCAGGGTGGGAAAAAAGTGCCGGTGGCAAGCCGGGGCCGAGGTCAGGGCCGGGTCCCCTGTCGAACCCTACAAACAAGTTATCAATCGCTGGAATTAATGAAAAAGTCGTTTATTTATACAATAAATTGAAAAAATAAGAGAAATTATTTTATTTAATTATAAATGAAAAAAAATATTAGAACAATAAAAACAAGCTGCACATACATATTGAATATTACTGCTAACAATTGCAGCTAAAATATAATATATAGTTTTTTTTATACACGACGATAAAATCTAAAAATTAAAAATCAAAGAATTAATCATAAATATTTTTAAAATTCAAGATTGAATTAGGTTTTATAAGGTCCATTAGTTGCACTGCCATTAATAACAATTTCTAAAGCCTCAAGGTATTTCTGCAAAAAAACGTTCCTATTTTTTGTTTTTATTGGATTTGTCAACCAAAATCGTGAATGAAGCGTTTATACAATTTGCTTAGTTGAATTAAATTAAAAAGAGCTTAAAATTGGTGATCTATACAATCATTGGAGATTAATTTTTTCCCAGAGTCATTGGTCAATAGTGATTTTATAGTGTCATAATTCTGTGGATATATTTATCAAAAAAAAACTTCTGGTTAATTGGAAGGCTTTTACCAATCGCGAAACTATTATTTGAGACATTTTAGCATAAGCTATGATATAAATGATAGACTCAAAATATATTAAACAAAACGATCTTTAACGGTTAAATTTACAATTCTTTTCATCTGAGTCGTCAAAACAATCTTCATAATGATCACATAGCATTAGTTCATGTATGCATTTATTGTTATCTTGACACATTCGCCATCCCCCTGTTGAACAAATCTCGTTGCAATAGGTGGCGTTTCCTTCATCAGGGGGAGACTGGCAATCAGGGAAGCGATTGCATACAACATTCATTGACATGCAACCCGGCCAAACTTTTCCTGAGTAATGTTGGTGATACCGCCCCCACGTGTTACAAAAGAAGTTGTTTGAACAATTGCTTGCTAAACACCCTTTTTCATCGTCTTTATTTCCACACTGGGTAGAACCATCGCATTTGTTTGAAAACCGCACGCATTGATCTGTCGTTCCGCAACGATAGTTCAGATCACACCAGTGAGCCAAGCTTTGACAAATAAGGAATTTAGAGCCGTCAGAAACTTTAGAACCATACTAAAATTTATCAGAATAAGATTAACCCGGTAAGAATGGCTCTTAAATCAGCCTACCAAGACAGGTACGAAGCAGATAAAACCGCCTTAGAGGCAGGTAAGAAGGGTGAAGGCAAGTAAGTTTGAAGTGAAAGCAAAAAGGTGGCAGCAAATTTTGCTATGGATGCAGGTACCAGGCAGGTAAAAACCTGCTTTCCATTTAAGGCACCCTGTTCTTACCAAGTTAAGTTAAAGACTTCAGTTAAGACTTTAGAACCGTTAGTTTCTAGAAACCTTACTAACAGGTCCAAGTGGGGAAGAGGAATAAAACTCAAAAGTTCAAAGAATTCAAGTTACGTGATTCAAATAACCTAAAACTAGTTCTAAGCAACTGAAAATAATGGTAGTGCACACAAAACAATGTTGGATTAAAGTTTAAAAAAAATTATCAATAAAAAGTGTATAAAAATATTAAACTTTCTTACTCCCTATGCCATAAAAAACAAATATAGTTTTAATTTTATTATTGGCGTACAAAAAATTCCTTGGATTGCTTGTAAGTTAATCAGTTCAAATTATTTCGTCAAAATCTGAGTATAAAATATAGGGTAGCTGACTTAATTTCGGCCACCTTTTTTTGGATAAGTTTTTTCTGGTTTTTTCAATCGACCCAAAATTTGTCTAAAAATCAAACGATGGCTATTTTTGTTATTCCAGTGCAAACTTCTTAAAATTTTTGTTACACTTAAAGATCAGTGGAAGTTTAAAGTTTTAAGTTTGTAGTGGCCAAAATCAAGGCGCGAGCCATTAACCTTGGCCACTTTAAAAAAACTGGCTATAACTATTGCCAACACGAACAATAAAAATTATTAAAGGTTGCAAATTTAGCTTAGGTATTGTTCTTGGTACTTATAACTTAATTTTTTCTCGTTTGTAAACTTTATTGTTATAAGCAAGACTTTAAATAATTATGTCAAAACCTTAAAAAAACAAGTTTTAATAACATGTATTTTTGTTGAATTTTTATATTTCGCTTAAAAAAAGTCAAAAAAAGTTAAATGAGCAAAAAATTTCTTTCTAAATACGGCAGTACAATGATATTTAAAAACAGCGAAAAACGGCAAGTTCTTACACCTAAATTTTAAGGTGGCCGAAATTAATGGAATTTAAAAATGCGCGAAAAATACATGAAAATTAACAATTTGAGCTCTAAATAGAAAATATTTTAAGGTTATATAGTGCTTCGTTCTAAATTTGATGCAGTTTAAACAGAAAACAAAAATTAAGAAAATCACAAGTTATTCACTTTTTGTATGAAAATTGATAATGCAGAATGACAAAAATAAAAAAAACTTTTGCAAAAACACTTTATTTAACATTTATCCAGTTACTTTTGGGCTAGTTCTTTTGTGTTTTAGAAATAAGCCAATAAATTAATAAAGCCAATAAGCCCTAAATTGGTGGCCGAATTTAAGGCTTGGCCGAAATTAAGTCAGATACCCTTAAATATAAATTTACTGGCTCAATTTATGTTAACCTTTTAATTGCAGGTAGTTCAATTTTCGTAAAACAAATAGTTCAGTGTATAAATTTTATGTGTAAACACTTAGGCTTAACTAATACCCGAAATGTGACAGCACATTAGCACGTCACATGATGTCACATCGGTATGAAATAGCTTTTACTCCTAAGTAAATATGTCATTTTGCAAAGCGTGCTATACAAAAATTGTGCGTTGTTTTTGGACTATAAAACACACAGTAGAAATTTTTAAAACTCCAAAAAGTTTTTAAGAGGTTAAAAATTATGTTTTTAATTTAAATTTTTTGATAAACACATGTGAATAGATTTCAAACTACCACATGAGCTATTTTATGTTTTGCTTGTGTTATCACATTTTTAAACATATAACACGCCTTAACAAAATCGGTGTGCGGTGTGGCTATTTTTTTAAGAGTTTGTCGTGTTTGTGTGGGCCATTAATGATGCATCAAAATTTAATATTGGTTGTCTACATAAAAAATAATTATCTAAACCTAAATATTAAAAAAAATTCTACACAAATATTGTAAACTTAAATGAATATTGAAATATAATCTTGAATTATTTAGAACTAAAGTATTTTAAGAAATTATTGCTTAAAAAAACTTAATGAATATATATCGATAATGGCACGGCTGATTTATAAAAAAGATGTACTAATGTGTAAATTTATTTTACCTTCTGAATCAACAGTACCGTTAGTAAAATGCTCACCTATTTTTTTGTTTTTTTTGTAAGTTTTGAACTAAATTTTATTGTTGTTTTTTGGTTTACGTTTTTTCACAACAGACACAAGTCTCAGGACATTGGACTATTTACTCACATATTCTGGTTAAGGAAGGCTCTCAAATCTGCCTTCGAAAAATCAGATGCAGGTAGGAGGTAGCAAAACGTGCTTCAGAAGCAAGCAGGATGCAGCTGGCACTGCCTCCTGTGTTAAAGCATATAAAGTATTTAGGAAGGTGGAAACCAGCTAAAACTGCTTCGGATGCAAGACCTGCCTCCTACCTGCCTCCATCGCAAATTAATTTTGCTGCCTCCACCTTGCCTCAGACCTGCTTTCACCTGCCTCCATTTTAAATTTACCTGTCTGCACCCTGACTATCAAAGCTCCATTCCCAACTGAGACACCCCGCCCTTACTGGTATATAAGAGCAAAAGTCTAAGAGCTTATGAATCTAGGATTTGTCAAATGTTCTCTTGGCTCTAAATACCTTAAACTTTTTGAACAATTTGATTCATCACTTTTGTCGTTACAATTATTTATACCATCACAACGAAAACGTCTTGGAATACATTTGAGTTCGTCGTCACAAAGGAACTTGTTTGTTTCATTGCATACATTGCGACAGAGATCGGGATTTCCTTCATCGCTGCCATCAGAACAATCAGGTATGGGTTTAGCCCAACATACGGACCACTTAGGAATGCACATTTCATTATTTGAGCATCTGAATTCCCAAGGTTTACAATTGAGTTCTGTGCCTTAAAATGAAATTAGATTTTAAAATTAACAGAATTTAAACATATGATTTTTTTACAAAAAATCTAAGATTTTGACTAAAAATAGTTTGTTTATAAAATGAAATGAAATTCATTTATTTACCAAATACATCATA
>JASAMX010023329.1:0-15952 GCA_030248175.1 Microlaimidae sp. YZB2_3 | reverse complement strand
TTATGTTGTAGTCTACTTCGTTCAGTTACATATACTTCATCTATTATCCCATTCAGTAGTTAAGGCATACATGTTTAATAAAACTACTATAAAACACTATCTTTTAACGTTTTAAACACATGTTATAAATGTATAGTATAGCTATAAAAAACCTTAAATTTTGTAATTACTATCGTTTGGAATTAAAATTTCTAATGTATTTTTGCGCCTCAAATTATAAATTTTCTCCTCCGGGGGGCCTTGTTCCCCCCGAACCCCCTGACTGAATTTTTAAGATCACAGAAAATTATGTAGAAATTAGGTAAAAAAACCAAAGTAAAAGGTATGTTCACGCGATCACCAGGAGACGATTTTTAAGCCGTTTTTAGTATATATTTTAAAATATTTTGGCCTCCGGCGGCTGGGGGACACCCAGACCCCCCGGCCGACGCTTCGCGTCGGCTGGCGCCGCTACGCGGCACAGGCGGCAGCGCTTCGCGCCGCTTTGACAACACTTTCTTCCCTCCCCAGACTGACGCCCCCGAAATGAGATCCTGACTGCTCCACTGCACATTTTTATTAAAAAAATAAAATTTATAAGTTGCAATAAGATCTTATTTTAATTTTACACAGTTTTAAAGCATTTATAAGCTTGTTTTACGTTTTTTACGCGTTTTAAGCTCATTTTAAGGCAGCGCGGAAATATTGGGTACACCCCCCCCTCAAAATTTGGGTCTCACTGGACACCCCCCTAAAATTTGACCCCCCCCCCTTCTACCCCCAAAATCCGAGAGGCTGCCCACCTATGATCATAACTAATCTGCCAATAAAAACTTTTCGTCAAACTCGTCTTTCGACAACTTTCCTTTTTTCAGTTTTTTCATTAGTCTACAATCACTAGCGAAATCCTCCCATTCCTCCAGCTCAATGTCCGGCTTTTGTTTTCTTTTGCGTTTTCTCATTTTTCCAGTCTGATTCTTAGTCGTTTTATTTTCAAATAGGGTCGATTCTTCGCTTTCACGCGACTCATTATTATTTCTCGAAGAATTATCTTTGAGTTTTACCGCCGTTATTGTTTCCGCTTTTAACGTGGTTTTTTCTTTCTTTTCTTTAAGTCTTCGCTTTTCCAGCCCTTTATCCTTATAAGGAATAGATGCGGTTGAAATATCAGTCCGTTTAAAATCAGACAGATCGCGACCCTTTAACTCGGGCATCTTTGGAAGACGTAACAGTCCATATGAATTCGCCAACTTAGGAATGTCTAATTCTAAAAAAATATTAATTAATAATTAATTAAAAATATTAATCAATATTAGAAATAATAAAATCACATAAGACGGCGTTTAAACAAGCCTACAGTTTCTAAGAAACGAGTACGAACGAGGTTGTAGGTTGAAGAACTGCTTTGCGAATAGGACAGCCTTGCAGATTTTTGAAAGAAATATAAATATACACTTGGAAAAGCAGAAACCCGCCTTTGGCGTGGGAAAATTAAAGAGTTGTCCCCATGAGATTAAGCTAGAACTTTTTGACAGGTCGTTGGTTTAAAACCATGAAAAACAACATCAAGTTTTTATTCCGCCTTAGGCAGTGAAAATTTAAGGATTATGCCGCATGGCGTATCCAATGAATAGGGAATGCGGATGGATGGGTGTCCTAGCTCACTCACACGTTTAACATGTTGGGCGTCAGGAATGAGGCAGGTATGTTTGCTTCAAAGAGAAGCATACTGTAGAAATATAAAAAATTATTGCGCTATGAGCGGCCAATTAAGAACAATGACTCTTAACGAAAAAAAATCCCGACTTACTAGACTTAAAACGCTTGCAGGCTTGTAGAAAAAAAACCACTTTAGCTCACCTTTTAGACTGCAGACGAACTTGCAGTCCTGCTTGGTGTAAGACTGAACGGTGGATACGAAGGCTTTAGATCCCCGTTCCAACAGATCCCGGTCTTTTTTGGCCCCGTTCACGATCGTCTGCCGGAGTTTTTCGGCGGCTTCTGCGCTTACGGGGCTGCCGTCGCTTAGTTCTGACAAAGTTATCGATTGATTGATTTTCAAAAAATCGATAAAGCCCAATTCGGACGGCAGCAGGAAAACAACCGCCTTCCCGGATCTTCCCGACCGACCCGTTCGACCGCTCCGGTGTATAAACCAGCTGAATTATAATAAAATAACCTTAATTAAAATGATAATAAATTGAAAACCATCAAAATTAAATTAAACAAACTAAATCATACTAAAATAGCTATTAGTGATGTTCCCCGGAGCAATTCTCGGAGCTTCGACCTTTTTTGCACTAATTTCATGAATAAAATAAAGATTAATGCCACAAATTATTTTGTGAATATTTTTTGTAAACTAGAAGTTTTTTAGCTTAACGGCTAATACCATAATAGTATTTAGCTTATGAAATCAAGCAATTTAGCACCATTTTTAGCAAACAAAAAGAATTCATTAAAATTGGAGGTTGAATTACGATTGTTTTGATATGTCGCATTAAATTCATTTGATTGGATAAAAAATACTAAATGTCCAAGGACCAGGGCCCCTTATTTATTACTTGAACAAATAAAGCCACGTATAGGTTTCCTTTAATAAACCATACTACTTGTTCGAAATTTTATTGCAAAATTAAGCGAAACCCACAAGTTACAAAATAAATATGCAGTGTTTCTTTTCAATTTCAATTAAAAAAAATGGAATCGCGCGCTAAGTGGAGCATGTTAAAAAATAAAAATAAATAACCTGTATGAAGTTACAGAATTTTACTTTTACCAAAAAATTAAATTTTCCAAAATCCTAATTTCAAAAGTTATTAATGTAATAAAACGCATCATAAACAACTTAAACCGTAGACCGTAAATCTTATTTTTTTACATAAACATTAAAATAAAAACTTTAAAATAAAACAAAGCTTTAAATTATCATAATAAATGTTATGCGCTCTGAAAGAATGCACCGTTACCATGACACAATCAGACAAAATCGTCGTAAAATACAAGTGACTTTGACTCTTTTTATCTTTTAGTCCTAACACAAATAATATCAACGTTATGCGTCAGAGTCACGCTGATTTCAAAATATTTTCGACTCTTTGTGCCGTAGTAAGTAGGAATGGCGGGGCGGCTCACCTGGCCTGTCGCGGTAGATCGTACTGCACGACCCAATCGATATTCGGCAGGTCGATCCCGCGCCCCATCACGTCCGTCGCCACCAGGACTCCGCCTTGGCCTGCGGCGCGGAACTCCTCCAGGGTGCGCTGGCGGCGCTTCCGCTTCTTTCCGTGCAGGACCCAGACGGGAATTTGCATAGGCGACAGGACCCGCTTCAGAATCCGACCGAAATAGTCCGCGCTTACGCAGGTGCTGAGGAAAGCGAGGATTTTGCAGGAGCGACGCTCTTTCAGGAATTGCACCAGTGCGGCCAGTTTCCGTTCCGGCTTCACGCGCTGAAATAAAACCGTCGTTAGCATAAAAAAAATGACTCTAAATGATCATAAAATACTGGTAACTATGACTCTTTTTATTTTTAACCCACAAATACCAGAAACGTTATTGAGTAAGAGAAACGATAATTCTGAACAGTTTGTGATTTTTATGCCGCAGAAAAAACGTAACGTCATTTGTGAACGCCAGAGCTGCCAGTTTTCGTTTCGGCTCCACGCGCTGTAATAACACGCCATTTGTAGAAAAACGAAACAAAGAAATAATTCGTCATTCGTATAAAATAAAATATTTCTTTGCAAAAAAGGGGAATTAGGCTGAGCCAGTATTCACTGAATAAAAACATAAAACTCAATAGTGATGTTTTTTCAAAGCTTCGCTTCCCGGAGCTCCGGAGCAACCCTAAGAGCTCTGCCCTATTTTCGCACTAATTTTGTAAATAATTAAAAAAGTAATAACATGGATTATTTCGTTAAAAGTTTTTTAATTTATTTTTTTAAAATTTATTAAAACGATTAAAATAGTTTTAAACATGCAGATAAAAATTTCTTTAAGGTTGAATAAGCATGAATTTGCTCATTTAATGGGTGGAGCTCTAGAGCTTCATTCACTATAAATGGTCGGAGCTCCGGAGCTTTTTCCGCTCTAAAACGTCGGAGCTCCGGAGCAAAACATCACTAATAACTGATAATGCTGAAGCTTCTCAACATTTCACAACCCGATCCGGCCGTAGTTCTTCTTTAGTCTCTATTACAAAAAAAACACTGTTACAAGGTCCTTTTATACCATTTTTTTTAAATTAAAATTTATTCTTCTGCTAAACTTATGGACCCAAGTTAACATAACAAAATTTAAGGTCGACGGTCCCGCTACGAAATTAGAATTTGTTATGAAAGAAATAATTCTTAGCGATTTTCTTAAAAACCGGAGAATTAGCAACCATATTAACACATTTCCAAGTATTTTTGTTAGTTTTGACCATTATTTATAAAGTTATTTTTTGCGTAAATAAGGTTTTTCATATGCATTTTTTTGGGTTAATCCGAAAAAAAACTTTTTAATGATTTAATTGGATACAAAAAAAGCTGCTAAATTTTTTCTAATAGATGGTTTTTTATTTTGTAGTATTTCCAAAACTATAAAACAATGAAATGTATATTTGATGTTTGAGAAACTTTGCTTTGTAGTGAGACCGCCAATCCTGTTTTTGTTCTGCTTGGTAGGTCCATTCCATTTACACAAATTCTAAAAAAGTTTTTCTTACCAAATAGTAGTTTTCCAGCTCGGATGGGAGCGTCTTATCCTCTCTCCCATCTGAAGAAACCGTGATGCTGACCGTGTTCCTCAATCCAGTCCGGACCAATTTTTCCAATTCCATGGCCTGGGTGGCGGAGAAAAGGCCGGTTCTCCTCTGCTTTGGCAACCGAGCCAATATTTCAGTAATGCTAAATTACACGAAAACTTAGGTGGATATGGTATACGGTAACTGACTTAAATTTGACCAGCCTTAATTTCGTTTCGAGTAAAATCGTTTGTCCACTAAAAAATTGTCCATGTAGATTTTTTCTAAAAATTTAAATTGCTTCAAATTACCAACATTGTGAATTTTTCAATGATAGCTCAATTAGTCTAATATTTTATGTTGGTTGTGGTTGGGGAAGAAAGTCCCTATTTTCCTCAATGAAATTTATTTTGTGGTTGAGGAGGAGGGTGCAAGAACCCCTCCATTCTTTATTTAAAAGTGCTTTTCATCACAAAGATGTCCATCGTCCATTTAAAGTTTTCAAAAAAAACCACTTTATAACACTTCCTGAACGGTAAGATTTCCAATACTTTATTTTCCAATAGCTTAATCTTATCTTAATCGGCATACACGCACGGCACACACATTAATTACGTCTTATATAGGTTATGAGCATACATGGCACAGGTGAGAAAGGGGGGGGGGGGGCAGGGTGGGGTCCACCCCCCCTAGCCTCGAAATTTTGGGCCCCCCCTAGACG
The DNA here is from genome assembly GCA_030248175.1 of Microlaimidae sp. YZB2_3. Classification (NCBI taxonomy): domain Eukaryota; kingdom Metazoa; phylum Nematoda; class Chromadorea; order Desmodorida; family Microlaimidae; species Microlaimidae sp. YZB2_3. The sequence continues at coordinate 10,523 of JASAMX010023329.1, read as the reverse complement.
AAAATCTAGGGGGGCCCCCCTCCCCCGAATTTCCGAATTTTTTACCTCTGACCCCCCTCTAGATTTTGAAATCTGACACCCCCCTCCTCCCTCGGGAAATTTTTAGGTACCTTTTTTATACTAAACTTTCTTTCAAAAACGTGAATTTTCATCACATATTCATGCTTTTACACCCTTTTTATACATGAATCTGGCTTTTTATTCATTAAAATGTAGTATTATCCTATAAAAAGAACAATTATTAAAGTTATTATGGTTTAAAACTGTTCTGCTTTGGACACCGGACCCCATCTGACCCCCCTCTAGATTTCAAACTTTCGCACCCCGGGTCGACCCCCCCTAAAATCTAGGGGGGGTTCGGACCCCCCTGGGACCCCCCTCTTAGAATTCAAAATTCGATTTACCCCGGGTAACCACCCCCCTAGCTTTCCCGACTGTGCTCACCTATGATACATGGGCACGGAGGGGGGGGGGGTTGGGGGGTTAACCCCCCAAATTCTGAGAAGGGGGGTTTAACCCCCCCACTCAGAAGTGGAGGGGGGAGAAAAAGTTAACCCCCTCCCAATTTTTGAAAAATGAAGAAAAAAATGTCTTTAAAATGATTTCTAACTCTGCTCCAAACTCAAGTTTTGAGGTCAAAATGAATGTTTTAAGCAATAAAAAGCTCAAAAATGCAATAAAAAAGGCTTTTTGACCTAAAATTAGCGTTTTTTTTACCTATTTTTCCTTCAAATCGGAAAACGATATGGGTAAAATGCACTCCAGAAAAAAAACGATATATGTATTTTGCGTTTCTCGGATTTTAACCACCCCCCCCCCACTCCGGGCCAACTTGCCCATGTATGGTTATGACTATGAGTGCCATATTTTCAAGCCGGTTTTTACACATGAACTTTCATTGAATTAAATTTATATACCTTTTTTTAAATCCCATGTCAAGCAGTCTGTCGGCTTCGTCAAAGATTAAAATTTCCAGCGCTTTTAACGCCAGTGAAAAATCAAATCCAGCATTATGATGATTTAACAGATCCTCCAGTCTTCCGGGTGTTGCAATTAAAATGTTTGCTCTAAAAATAAATATCTTTTATATACTAGACAACTTTTCAATATACAAAATCTATAGATAAATAAATATTGAGTTTTTTCCTTTCTGTGTGAACGTGCGTGAGTTCATGTGCAGTATATTCGCATATTTAATATCGTTGAAGCCAAAAATTTAAAATCGCAAAAACATTTACAATACCACCCAAACCTAATAGGAGCAGGAGCAGAGGTAGGAGCACTCATGCAGACCTGTGCACGGTCTAAAAATGCCCCCGCTTTATTGGAGGATTCCCCCCGCGGAAAAATGAAAAAATAGCCAAAAATTATGACGCCATTTTCTACCTATTATGACGCCATTATCGCAAAATTTTTGCAGTTTTTAGCCATTTCAATGCATTTTAAGCCATTTTAGACCTATTTTTATCTTATTTTCGCTTGTTTTGTCCGTTTTTTCTCGTTTTCCTTCTTTTTTTTCTTTTTCCCCTGCTTGCACCCCCCCGTTTCAAAAAAGTTGCCAACCCGTTTAAAAAAAGGTGCCCCCCCCGTGTTGGAATATTTTTAATTACATTGCGGTTATTAAGTGCAGACCTGTGCACGGTCTGAAAATGCCCCCCTCCCGTTTTATTGGAGGATTTGCCTTCCCCCGTTTTATTGCCCCCCGTTTTATTGCTTCCCCCCCGCCAAAAAATGAAAAAGTACCCTAAAAATACCACGCCATTTTTGACCTATGATGACGCCATCATCGCAAATTTTTTCCAGTTTTTAGCCTATTTCAATGTATTTTAAGCCATTTTAGACCTATTTTTACCTGCTGTCTGCTTTGTTTGTCCCTTTGTTCCCTTTTCCTTCTTTTTCTCTCTTTTTTTCTCCCTTTTCCCTGCTTGCCCCCCCCCCCCCCGTTTCAAAAAACTTGCTCCCCTGCCCACCCCCGTTTTAACCCCGGGGGGGGGGCAGTGCACAGGTCTGGCCCATGGGACCTTAAGCTCCATGGGGATGTTTTATTTGCATTTTGTTGGGACCGATGTGACATGTGAGCACCATATCTGTAAAATTTTCTATGCGAGATGCCTGCAGCCAGCATCATCTAATAGATGATGATGGCTGCAGATGATACGGATGATGTCGTCATTAAACGGCTAGAAGAAAAGCGTGACGGAAGTCCCTGTATTATTATTTGCTGACAAGTCTGTCGCAGTTCTGCCGCTCCTAATGAAGATCATGGATCTAAGGGTTAAATGGAACAATTTCCTAGCAGCCAAAGGAACAGCGAAAAAGGACTTATTGAAGCAAGAATCTGTGCCACAACAGCAAACAGAAAAGCACCATATTCATAGATGAACACGGTCAAAAAGCTAGGCGGGTGTTTACCCCGGGTAAATGGCATTTCAAAATCTAGGGGGTCATAGCCAGGCGGGTCGAATCGAATCCCCCCATAGCTTTCTAGGGGGGGAGTTGACCCGGGGTAAAAGATTTAGAAACCTAGAAGGGGGTCAGGTGGGATCCAATTTTCGAAGCAAAATACTTTTAAACCATTAAAGATTTAATAATAGTTTTTTTATAATATAATTGAATAAAAAGTGATATTCAGGTATAAAAAGGCTGTAAAAATATGAATTTGTGTTAAAAATTCACGGTTTTGAAAGAAAATTTAGCATAAAAAAGTACTTAAAATTTTCTACTCTTAGTCCTTTAATAAGTTTAAAAAATAGTTAACAAAAAAGCTATGGCATTACTCTTTAATTCATCATAAAATTGAAACAAAACAATACGAAGCTCCTAGGGGCGGGGGGGGAGGGTGTTTCGTAGTTTCGGTTTAAAACATGGGAAGAAAAGAGTATTATTGGTTCTATTCGTGGGCGTAGCCAGGGGGGTCTAGGGGGTCTAGACCCCCCTTTTGGGTCGGCAAAAGGAAAAATTTGGGGTTAGACGTAGACCCCCATTTTGGGTCGCCAAGGATAAAAATTTGGGGGTTTAGAACAGCCATTTTTTAAAAATTTTCTCGCGCTTCGCTCCGCTCAGCGCTCGATTGATTATATAGTTTCCACTTCCAAATTTGTGTTATTTTGTTTTGTAATCTTGGTATGACCACGCTGACCCACCCAATTCTTAATGTTTTAATTGGTCTCCACTTCCAAATTTGTGTTACTTTGTTTTGTAATCTTAATACCACCACGCTAGACCTCACTTAAGATTGTTATATAGTGGTATTAAACATTTAAAGGTTAGGAGAAGTAATTTTAAAAACATTTTCTCGCACTTTGCATCGCTCAGCTGTAATTCAATCTACTCATTTTTATGTTTTAAGGTTTTTAATGTTTTTGAAATCAAAAATTTTGAGATATCAAATTGTTTTTAAAAAATTTTTTCTTTGTTTTATGGACTTATTTTTATTGAATAATAGGAAAATAATGAAGTATATGACATAAACAAGGCAATAAACACTCCGCGCGAAGCGCGGAAAATTTTTTTAGCCCTTTTATAACGTTTAGAATTTAGACCTCCCCTTTCGTAGGGTTTGGTCTACCTACACCCCCCTAGCATCGAAATTTTGGGGGCCCCCTAGAAAAAAATCGAGGGGGCTCCCCCATCCCCCAAATTTTCAATTTTTTACCCCTGACCCCCATCTAGATTTTGAAATCTGACCCCCCCTCCCCTTCCGAGAAAATTTTGAGTACTAATTTTACACTAAATTTTCTTCGAAAAACGTGAATTTTTAACACAAATTTATGTTTTTACACACTTTTTATACCTGAATATTGTTTTTTATTTAATAAAATGTAGTATTATCTTATAAAAAACTATTATTAAACAATTAATGGTTTAAAAGTATTTTCTTTTGGTAATTGGACCCCACCTGACCCCCCTCTAGGTTAATCTTTCACCCCAGGTCGACCCCCCCTAGAAAGCTAAGGTGGTTCGACCCCCCTCCTAGATTTTGATATGTCATTTACCCGGGGTAAACACCCCCCCTAGCTTTTTGACCGTGTTCATCTATGGGCCGGACCATCTGTACGAACGAAATATTTTTTAAACTTAATACTATATACTATATACTATTGTCTACATAGGTGTCCGACCAGCCTGGACTGCCCGGACGGGCCCCCCCCTGAGGGCCGGTCCAGGGTACCCCTCCCCCCTAGCGCCCATTCCCGACCCCTCCCTCCCCCCTAAAACCCCGGTCCAGGCCGACCCCCCGCCTGAAGGCGGTTTTTAACCCTCCCCCCCTAACAGCTGTTCCACCCCCCGTATCTACTTAATGTGCGATAGGCATAAAAATCGTTTTTTTTGTGCACGCGACTGAAAATATACAGGCTCAAAAATCATGCGCGCACGAATTTTGTGCGCTAACTTCATATTACGTATATATTCCTCATAAATATAACAATAATTTTAGTGTTCTATACAAATTTTTATAATTTATAATAAACCTTAGGTTTTTTACAAACTGGTTGGTACGTTACATTAAAAATAAAAAAAATAAAATTCAGATGTTCGTTTTAAAAACGAACCGTTTTTTTAAAAAAAAACGGTCCGTTTTTTTAAACGACCGGTCCGTTTTTTTGCGCTGCCGCCGTTCGTTAAACACTTGCCCCAAGTTCCGCATGCAAAATAATGAAATGAAAACAAAATCCAATGATTATTATTATTTATTATGTAACCGGAAAATAGAAGAAAGTTGGTCAAACTTTTACCGGAAGCAAAAAAAATCAACAAAAAGGTACCTCTTATAATATGTTAACGTTTTTAACAGTTTCCAAAAGTTTTTTTGGCAGGTCCAGGCTATTCTCCTCCCTAAGTACCCCAGTCCAAGGCTTCCCCCCCCCTAAGGACCCTTCAGTCCAGGCTACCCCGAGTAAAAATTTTTGAAAATCTGTCCAGGCTCTCATACCCCCCCTCCTGGGCCAAACAAAATGGTAAAAAATGGGCTGACCCCGGGGTCAAACCCCCCCCCTAGCCGTCAGGGGTCGGACACCTATGATTGTCTAATAATAAAATAATATAATAAAAAGGTATTTCATTGGCTTAATAAATACTAAATAGCCTCTCAACAAAGCAAAGAAAAATGTTATAAGCTTAAACTTTCTAAATGCTACCAATAAAATAAATGAAACATTAAAACAATGAAACAAAAATTATAAATAAAATTAATGTTACATGATTTTATCAAAAATATATAATTAATACACTGAAAAATAAGCAACTCCAATTAATTTTATTATATTCAAAAAAAAACTCAGATCCGACTAAGAACCGTTTTTAAAAAAAAATCTGGCCGGACCGGACCATCCAAAAATGGCCGTATATATACTGCATTAACGGGACCGGACCGGATATCCGGTGCGGTTTTCTAAGTATAAATACATTAAAAAAATTTTATAAAATGAAAAAAATAAAAATGTAACAAAAAACGCAAGACTGCGCTCGTGGTTTGTTTAACATAGGGATCCATCCTTACTGGCTTTCGTCGGCGGAATCGAACCTGTACACACGGGCAATATACGTTTATAGTTTACGAAGTAACCACTGAGCTATGCCTGCGCGCTGTGTCCGAGTCCTAAAACCTCTTTATATACTGGCGGAAAATATCCGCATGTAGTGGACACAACACAAACGAAAAGAAAGGTCAACTCCGCTGACCGCCACACATACGAGTCTTTTTTCATGTATAAACTTCTCAGACTTTTTCTTGAAGTTACAAATATACTGTAGTAAAACGCACAAAAATTACTATTAATAGAGGCTTGTGCACGATCTTAAAATGCCCCCTCCCCCAGAATATTAGTGGCTGGCATAGATGAACAAGGGGTGGGGGCGAGAAAATTTTAAGGAAACATTTGTATACTAAATTTTCTCTAAATAACGTACATTTTTAAACAAATTCAGCTTGTTTTTATACCATTCTTATACAAGAATATAGCTTTTATTCAATAAAATGTAGTAATCATCTTATAATAAAAAAACAATTAAATCTTTAATGGTTTTTTTATTATACATGATTATACATTATTGAATAAAAGTTATATTCTTGTATAAGGATAAAAAACAAGCTGAATTTGTTTAAAAATGTACGTTATTTCAAGAGAAATTTCATATTCAAATGTTGCTAAAATTTTCTCAAAAAGTCCCCACCCCCTTGTTCCATTATGCCACACTGCTGGGGGAGGGGTCTTGAGATCGTGCACAAGCCTCTATTAATAGTAATTTTTGTGCGTTTACTACAGTATATTTGTAACTTAGAGAAAAAGTCTGAGAAAGTTTATACATGAAAAAAGACTCGTATGTGTGGCGGTCAGCGGAGTTGACCTTTCTTTGCGTTTGTTGTGTCCGCTACATCAAATATCCCGCGAGACTATATAAAGAGGTTTTAAACTGGGAACATACGGCGCCGGGTTATTTGGGTGGGACTATAAACATTATATTGCATATATGTATAGGTTCGTTCGCCCGACGAGAGCCAGTGGAATTTGTATGTTAAACAAACCACGAGATTACGTTTTTTTGTTTTCAGATTTTTATTTTTTTTATTTATAAAATTTTTGTATTTTACTTTAAAAAAAAAACCGCAGCCAAAATATACGGTAAGACTGCCTAATCCAGTATATATACGGCCATTTTTGAATCGTCCGGTCCGGCCAGATTTTTTTTTATAAAAACATTCTTTCATGGGACTTTTTGATGTGATGTAAATTTAATTAAAAAGTACTTGTTTCGGTGTCTATATATTTCATAAAATCATGTAACATTATTTATAATTTTTGTTTCATTTTCTTATTGCGTCACATTTTAAAAAGTTTTAAGCTTATACATTTTTTCTTTGCTTTGTTGAGAGGCTATTTCGTATTTATTAAGCCAAATCGATCCTTTTTTTTTTATTTATTTATTCGGACCGACTCAGTCACTCCGACCCCTGACAGACGGGGTTAACCCCGGGGTGCACCCATTTTCCCGTTTTGTAGGCCCAGGGGGTCAGCCTGGACCGAATTTTCGAGAAAAAATTTTGAGCCCCAGTCTGGATAAACGTAGGTCAAAACTTTTGGCGGAACTTTGGAAACTATTAAAACGTCAAGCTATATAAAAATCTTATTTTTGTTGATTTTTTTTGCTTTGGGTAAAAGTGATTTTATTATTACGGTTCACTAATAAATAATAAGTGATAATTGGATTTTGTTTTCATTTCAATTTATTTTGCATGCGGCAACCCTTTAACGAAACGGCGCAGGCGCGAAAAACGGACCATCATAAAAAAAACGGACCTTTTGTTTTTAAAAAAAAACGGTTTTTCGCTTTGAAAATCAGAATTTTTTTTTATTTTTAATGTTTGACGTACCAACCAGTTTGCCTAAGGTTTATTATAAAATTATATAAAAAATTTGTCAAATTTTGCTCAAATTTATTGTTACTATTTATGAGGAAATATATACGTATATGAAGTTAGGCGCCACCAAAATTCGTGCGCGCACGAATTGAGCCTGTATATTTTCCGTCGCGTCACAAAAAAAAAAAAGGGATTTTATGCCTATCGCACATTAGGTTGGGGGGGGGGGGGGTGGGAACAGTGTTTAGGGGGGGAGGGGTTACGGGTTACCGGATTTTAGGGGGGAGGGGAGGGTGCAAAGAGCGCTAGGGAAGGGGCTGCTGGACCGGCCTTCTGAGAATCCGGGCAGTCAGCTAGTCGGACGCCTATGTGAACAATAGTATATAGTATATCGTATTAAGTTTGAAAAAATATTTGGTTCCTACACGGACCGGTGATGAAACACAGTCAAAAAGCTAGGGGGGGCCACCCCGGGTCAAATGACATATCGAATCTAGGAAGATCGAACCACCTTTAGCTTTCCTGGGGGTGGAGCCGGGGGGTGGGAGGTAAGCCTGAGAGGGGTCGGGTGGCTCCATTTTCCGAAAGAAAATACTTTTAAACCATTAAATGTTTATTAATAGTTTTTTTGTAGATTGATACTACATTTTATTAAAATGAATAGGTATAAAGTGTGTAAAACATAGTTTGCTGTTAAAAATTCGCTTTTTGAAGAGAAAATTTGCATGCGAAAATAGTACTCAAAATTTTCTCGGAAGGTCAGATTTCAAAATCTAGGGGGGGGTCAGGGGTAAAAAATTCGGAAATTTGGGGGTTATCAATTTTCTCGGCCCCCCGAAAATTTCGATGCTAGGGGGTGGTAGGTGGACCAGAAATTCCAGGACTCCGAGTCTAAACGTATAAAAGGGCTCAAAATTTTGGCGGAGCGTTTATTGCCTTTTATGTTCATATACTTCATTATTTCCTATTATTCAATAAAAATAATCCGAGTAAAACGAAGAAAAAAATTTTTCTACAAACAATTTGATATCTCGAAAACTGATTTTCAAAAACATTAAAGAATCTACAAACCCCTCAAAAATGAGTGAGTAAAATTACAGCTGCGCGATGCAAAGTGCAAAAATGTTTTAATTTCTCCTTTCTAACCTTTAAATGTTTCATACGAGATATGTATAACAATCTAAAGTGAGGTCCTAGTCATGGTATTAATTACGAACAAAAATTGGGCGCGAGAATTTGGAAGTGGAAACCATTAAGAATTGGGTAGGTAGAGACCGGACAAACGTAAAATTTGGAAGTTAAAAACTACTATTGGATCGACACTGAGCGAGCAAAACACGAAAAATTTTGAAAAATGGCTGTTCTAAATCCCCAAATTTTCATCCCATTTTGGCGACAAGGGGTCTCGCGTCTAACCCAAAATTTTTCCGGTTTCAACCCAAAAGGGGGTCTCGCTCAACCCCCTGGCTACGCCCACGAATGAACTAATAATACTCTTTTTTTCTTCCATGTTTAAATGTTGAAAACTCGAACCCCTCCCCCCGCCCCTAGGAGCTTCGTATTGTTTTTTTTTTGTTTCAATTTTATGATGATGAATTGGGGTAAATGCATGACTTTTTTGTTGACTTTTTAAACTTATTAAAGGACTAAGAGTCAAAAATTTTAGTTTTATGCTAAATTTTCTTTTCAAAAATTCATTGATTAACGCGAATTCACAGCCCTTTTTATACCCTGAATATCAGCTTTTTTTATTCAATTATATTATAAAAAAACTATTCTAAATCTTAATGTAAAAAGTATTTTGCTTTGGAAAAGTCCAATTAGCCCCTTTTCTAGGTTTCTAGAAACTACTACCCCCCGGGTCGAATCCCCCCCCCGGAGGCTGGGGGGACCCCGCCTGCGCGTCTGACCCCCCCTCCGGGAATCCCCCTCCGGGGTAAACGCCCCGCCTAGCTTTTTGACCGTGTTCATCTATGAATACGACCTTTCTGTTTGCTGTGGCGCGCGTCTTCAATAAGTCCTTTTTTCGCTGTTTTCGAGCAATTGTAGCGTCCTTCCAAGATCCATGGTGCTTTTCGTAGGGAGCGGCGCGGGAAGTTCAAGCAATCTGCCTCAGCCTCGCGAGGTGGCAGGGACTTCCGTCACGCTTTTCTTCTGGCGGTTTTTTGATGACGACATCATCGTCTATTAGCCATCATGCATCTATTAAATAGATACTGGCTGGGCATACTCGCATCAAAAAATTACGGATATGGTGCTCACCGTGTCGCGTCGGTCCCCAACAAAATGCAAAATAAAACATCCCCCAGTGGAGCTTGAGGCCTCCCATGGGCCCCGGGTGCTGCCCGGGTTAGAACGGGGCGGCAACTTTTTTGGAAGAGGGGCCGAGCAGGGGAAAAGAAAAAAGAAAAAAGGGGACAAAAAAAGCAGGAATGAGGTTAAAAATAAGTCTAAAATGGCTTAAAATACATTGAAATAGCTAAACTCCATTTACGATGACGTGGTGGTGCAAAAAATGGCGTCCGTATTTTAGGGTACTTTTTCATTTTTTGGCGGGGGGGCGGACGGGGAGAGAGGGCAAATCCTCCGAATAAAACGGGGAGAGTTCAGACCGGTACGGGTCTGATGGGCGGCGTGCTGGGGTGGAGGGGCGGCGGCGCGGGGCGGCCGCCGGGCTCCGACGCGGGGGGGCGACTTTGAAACGGGGGGTGCAAGCGGGAAAAGAAGGAAAACAAGAAAAACGGACAAAACGAGCGAAAATCAGATTGGAATAATGGCTTAAAAATGCATTGAAATGGCTAAAAACTGCAAAAATTTTGCGATAATATGGCATTCATAATGAGTCAAAAATGGCGTCATAATTTTTGGCTATTTTTTTTTTTCGCGGGAATCCTCCCAATAAAGCGGTCCATGCAGTGCTCCTACCTCTGCTCCTCCTATTAGTTTTGGGTCGTTATTCAGAATGTTTCAATTTTAAATTTTTGGCTTCAACGATTAAATATGCGAATATACTGCACATGAACTCACACACGCGAAAAAGTTGGATACCTCTGTATAATTTTGTATATTGAAAAGTTGTCTATATATGTATTTTTTCAAGCGAAACATGCAACACGGAGGTACAATATCATAATGCTGGATTTGATTTTTCACTGGCGTAAAG
>JASAMX010023328.1:0-12831 GCA_030248175.1 Microlaimidae sp. YZB2_3 | reverse complement strand
CACGTGACTGAGTCGCCCAACAAAATTAAAAACACGGAATAAAAGGTAGTGATTTTCGAAATGAGCCTTGAATGCTTGAAGCAGAAAAGGTGCCATTTTCTCGGCGTAAATTCAAAGACAGAAAAAATGTGGACTTGTCTGAGATGGACATTATGTGGACTATAGAAAATTTGCATTTGGTTTGGGCAGTTGCTCCCTGAATAAAAATTTCTACCAAATATTAATGATTTGTTTGTACATTGATCTAATCGCACAGCACTGTTGCATTTTTTTAGTCTGATGAAATGTCAATTGAAAAAATCATACTCACAGCAATCTTTGACAAGTGGAAAATCGCCACTTTTTCAATTAGAAGGCTGTATTTGTATGTGTAAAAAATAACTATAAATTTGAAAAAGTGGCGATTTCGCACTCGTCAAAGATTGCTGTGAGTATGATTTTTTCAATTGTCATTTCATCAGACTAAAACAATACTCTCTTAACTTTGTTTGCACTTTTTTCACTAAAACCTTTGCAAATTTTACAAAAACGTGACTTTCTAATGGGACAAGAAACTTGTTTGTAAAATTTAAATTGTTTTTTTCTGGAAAACTTTAAAATGTCTCCGCAGGGAATCTAAACACTTGGGTTGTATGGAAGTCCCGGAATTTAACCACTAGGCCAAATGGACAAGCTAAAAAATATGCAAAAATAGGCCTTATAAACAATAGTGTTTTTCGTAAAAGTTTACAAACAATCTAGTAATTTTTTATAAGTTCTTGATTTATTTGTACATGACTTTCGCAAACAAAATTAAGAGGTACAACAGTGCTGTGTGGTATTAAATCAACGTCGTAAACAGAATCATCATTCGTGAAATTTTATTCAGTGGACAGCTTCCCAAACCAAATGAAAATTCCTAGTCCACATGTCCATATAAGAATTTCTTCAGACAAGTCGATATCTTTTTGTCTAAAACATACGCCCGGGAAAATCGCCCCTTTTCCTGGCCTATTTTAAAAAATTTTTTCAAGACTAGTTGTACCATTTTTTAATTAAATTAAAAAATAGCCTAATAAACTATAGTTTTAGCTGCGCGATGACATATATTTATATTCATTTCGTTTCCCAGATATACTTCTTTAAGAATTTTAATATTATCAATAGAACACGTATTATTTATCAATAAAAAATAGTTCCTAAGAAAATTATTGCGCAATTTTCCACGATTTTCAAAAAGCCCATGTTTTTTTTGATTAAACAGTAACGATGGAGGAATACTGGTTTTAAGATATAAGTTTTTGAAAAATAATATATTAATAATAAGGAGAAGAAGAACATAATACTAAATTTACCTACGTTTTTTGGTAATGCGGCACGGGAGTGGGCGTTCTCCGTGTGGGCGTCTCTCTGCGCTGCCTCATTGATAATTCTTTTATAATAAAAATAAAAAATAATAAGAAAAAGAAGATGAATTTAAATTCCAAAATTTACCCACGTTGTTTAGCTAAATAGTGTGCACGGTGCTGTGGGGCTAAACCGCCGCGTGGCGTTCCCCCGCCACTGATGCTTACATGTATTATTCTTTTTTTAAATAAAACTTTGAATTAATTTTGTCATCATTAATGCAAGAATTGAAAAAAGTATTTTGCTGTTTTCGCCGTTTTCCGCGCGGTTAAAGTAGATGGCGCTTTGAACTGGTTTTGTTTCCGCCACCAATTAAAACCCAGCACCGTCTTCTGCTATTGTTGTGCGGTTTCTATAAGGGGCTGTTCGTTTTCAGCTTAGTACAATCCTTATTGTTGCCAAAAGGATGTTGTTGTCTGTTGGGAGTAGTTATTTGTCTGTTTTTTCAATTTTTTATTTTGATCAATAAATCGATAACAAGGACCTAAATAAAAAAGTGCTTCCTAAGAAAGTTGCGTCATTACTTCTTCTTTCCAATGAGCCCATGTTTATCTTTAAATGATCAGTAACGAATGAGGAATATCGCTTTTAAGGATTTAGCATTAGAATAATAATAAGAAGAAAAAGAAGAAGGTTTGAATTTCAAAATTTACCCACGTTTTCTAATAATGGTTGGCGCGGCGCCGCGTGTCTAAATCGCCCCGTGGCGCTCCCGCGCCACCATGATAAAATAATTTCCTTATTCATTCTGTAATATTTTTACGCTTTATAATAAAACTATAATCCAGTGCGTCTTTGATAATTTTCATTCTAAAAGGATTCTCAAATTGCTTTGAGAAAAAACATGAAATAATGGTGTAGTAATTTATGCATTGAACATTGGTTTACGCACGACAAAAAGTAAATTATTTTGTAAAAAAAATTTAAAAAATACATTTAAATGCAAAAAAAGAACTTTGTTGCAAAAAACACCATAAAACTAAGAAACGCTCATTAATAAATTGAAAATTACAGGGGAGCAAAAATATAATGAGGAGGGCAAAAATATCATGGCTCAGCCTATGAAGAAATCGCCGGGAGGGGGGGGGGCGAAAAGATAATGGCTCAAATCTATGATAGAATCGCCGGAGGAGGGGGGCAAAATATCATGGCATCAAACAATGAGGAAATCGCCGGCCGGTGAGGCAGAATAGATCTTCTCCCCTATTTTTCTTCCCCCCAGAAGATTTATTCTAGTGCGCTCTAGAATAGATATTCCCCCGGAAGATTTATTCTGGTACGCTTTAGAATAGATCTTCACCCCGGAAGATTTATTCTGATTTACGCCAAAATAGGTCTTCCCCCTTCAGAATAGTTATTTCCCCCCGAAAATCTATTCTGGTTCAAACACCAGAATAATATCCCCCCTCAAAAATTTGCATAAATTTAAAACATGGTACGCGAGATTTTGTTTTAGACAAATTTTAAAAACATCATTTTTAACACAGAATGTTAAAATATTACAATTAGAAAAAATAGTTTATTTTTTGTATTTTAATAAAAATAAACTTTAATTGTTATTAATTCCAAAAATAGTTAAGCATTGACATTAATAAGTAACTATTATTTGGTTGTTTTTCAGAGATAAAAAAATAAATTTGCATTAGTTCGTTTTGTTCGAGTAGGGTAGTGCATTTAATTTCGGCACTTTTCCCAATTGGGCATTTTTGATTTTGAACTATATATTTGGTAATCCTGGACGAAATACGACGTTTGATAACTCAAATAAAAGCTAATTATATGTAGATGACTGTCGTGAGCAAAAGCAAAAGCAAAAGCAGTTTTTGGGGATTTTTAGTTTTTTGCCGCTTCGTAGGCATGGCGCTGTTGGCGCGCTTGGTTCCCAGTTTTTTAATGTTTCAATTACAAAAATTGTTTAATTTAAAAGTTTGGAATGGACTTTTTAAAATTGATTTTTATATTTTGAATAGTTTTACAAGCAAAACAATAAAAAAACGTATGTTGGTTTAAAATTAGTTTAAAAGCACAAATTTTATCTTTATTTTTACTAATTCGAAATCACTGTTCAGGAAAATACTAGTTTAGTGGTGATTTTAAAGTATTGAGACGTTTAATTAAAAAACAAAAATTTATTTAGCACAAAGTGATATATTACAGCACTTCAACGTAGTGAAACATATCATCGTGTAGCAATTTTTATGAAGTATAGGTTTAAACTTAAGAAATTAAGAAAGCTAAGATTTTTTAAAATTTTATTTTTTTCTTTTTGTACCCTCTCTCGTACAGTAAAAGACGTTTATTCCAAACTAGTCTATACTTTAGAGAATTTAAGCAAGTTTATGATTTTTTCCTATGTCCTTATGTCCTTTCCTCAGTACCCATCACCACTTTTTATAGGTAGCATGCCACGTAAAAAATTCATTGAATACATATGTAGATTGATTTTGTTTTTTTTGTTTGATTTTTTGGAGTCGTATTTACGGAACTTGGAAACCTGAGAGTAGAAACTTAACCGAAAGTTAAAAAATAGTTTGGATTTAGTTTTTTGCTTTGAGTTAAGGATAAGTTTTAGAGAATTCACATTTTCGGCTACAAAAAATTCACTTCCAGCTCCAAGTTCCCGATTTTCGGCTCCAAGTTCCAGCTCTAAGTGCCCTTGGCTTTAACCATTTTAAATCGACAGTGACGAGTATTTTGTAGAATTATCAATGTACTGTACATATGTTGTAAATTGTTAATGTACATGTTTACTGACGCAAAATAATGAAGTTTTGTTTAATGAATTAAATAATAACAAAACAGAACAATAAATTTAATATCAGTTTAAATAGAGGATACAACTTCGTCAAGAGTGACATCTTTATCACCAACAGGAATGTCTTCTTTTAATTGTTCGGAAAAACAAAGTCCAATCATATATGGATATTTAGAAAATAGTTCTTTATGAATGGCGAGAAATGAATCATAATAGCCTTTTCCTTGTCCTAATCGTTTTCCAGTAGGAGTGAAGGCGAGACCCGGCATTAAAATCAAATCTAACATCACATCTAAATAAAAAAATTAATTAATGTACAATATATAGGTTTAATCGTAGATGACACTAAAAACTGTGGGGTAAATAAATTTAGCTTTGCGCGCCCAGCAACTTGAAGTCCTTGAACTGGACACAGGCACGCGGACACACCAATCAAAGCAAGGTACATTGTCAATTTTTCCGTGCGTAAAGCATCAAAAACGTTTTGAAGGCAGAAGAGGCATGGCGTAGGCAGCAAAAACTACCTCGGAGGCCGATATTTATTTAGTATAGCTAAATTTAATGCAAAAATAATTTTTTTAAATTCAGGTTAATGCAGAGTAGGCGTAAGGATGTAATGAATAGATGTTTTGTTTTATTTTTTAATATTTTTCCAAAAAAATTTTAAAAAAACGCGAAAATTGTTTACAAAGACGAATTTTTTAAAATTTTAATTTAATTTGTTATATTTAAAAACTACAATTGTTACAGTTTAAAACAAACATAAATCGAAAACCACGATTTAATGATTTTTAAATGACTGCAAATGTTATGCAAGTTAAAATTTAAAATTTTTTTATTTTAAAATTTAGCGTGACCAATAGTCGAACTCAACTCTTTAATTGTCTAGAGCTGATATTAAAAAAATATATATTTTTTATAGTCATAATCGAGTATTAACTTTTGATTTAACAAAAATAAAACACACAACAAATTGCTTTTCTGAGTGATGCTTACATGTTCTGGAAACCCTCTAAATAAAATTATCTGCAGTAAATTTAAAGCTTAAAGGTGCGATGCACAGCCAAACTTTTTGTTTTTAATTTTAATATTTTTTGTGAAACCTTTACTCCTGCCCCCAAAAGCCCACAAAAATTTGTTCATCAAAATATCTTCAGTGGTTCAGGAGATATGACCCCAAAAATAGGCGTTTTTTGGTACTTGAAAAATTCTTCTGAAAAAAAAAAACATTGCACCAGTCTTAACAATCAAGGCATCGAATTTAAGAAAAAAGTAGCCACTTTCTTTGAGTGCATATTTTGTAACTTCATTTTTTTTACCTATTGAACAATATTTCAAGCTCAGAATTATCGAAAAAAACGCCATTTTAGGGGGGTCATATTTCCTGAACCACTAGAAATATTTTGATGGTGGCAAAGGTAAAATGTTCACAAAAAATTATCAAAATTGAAGACAAACAGTTTGACTGCACCGCACCTTTAAACAAGATGCGTTATAGTTTTTACGCCCTAAGTTTTTATTAGGTACGGTTATATTTTATTACTTTTTCATAAAAGTTTAGTTTTGTTTTAACAAAAAACAATTATTTCCTGAAATAAACAAATTTTAACTAAAAAAACCCATTTTTTTAGATAAAAAAGGCCCATGTTTTCTTAACTTTAAATTGATTCCATAAATTCTTAAATAAAATGGTCACTGGTGTTTATAGTATCATCAAACACAATATTAAAACTCACTCGCCGCTAATCAAAAGTTTTTTTTAGCTTATTGCCTAATTCGAGACCGTCTGCAAGAGCACGCAGTTATCTTACTTGATTCCAAAATAGCTTCTCGTTTATCGTTCATTCCAGGTTGCTTAATATTCCACATAATCGTTGGTAAACTCTCGTAATCTTCCATGGAGTCCAAACGAAGCATGTCCATACTATTCTTGGTAAACCTGGGAATATAGCATATTTTTCCTCTGGCAAAAATGTCTTGAAGAATTTTTAAAGTATTTACTTCGACGGAAGTGCTGAGATATATGCTTATTCGATGGGCTTCACGATATTTTGGATGATTTATTATCTGGATATAAAGATAAACATTACTGAAAATCAATTATATAAGGTCAAGAAAAATTATACATAAATTTATAAAGTCATACAGAATGTTTTACTTATAACTTAACAAAATCACAATTTTTGTAAAAACAATTTCAAAATACATTCCAATTTTTGAAACTCCAAATATTTTGAATATACACTGGACTGATTTAATAAAAAACACGATTCTTTTTGGAAGCTAAAAAAACTCGACACGTCGACGTAACAAAATCAAAGGATGAAAGCTAAATGATAACGGTTTAAAAAAAGTTACAAATGAAAAATTTATTTACTGGTGACCTCAAGTTCCAAAAGGAATTTTAATTGGTTCTCTCCTTTTATATTCTCAAAAGTTTTTTAAAAGTCAGCCTCACACGTAAGTTAATTTTTCCAAAAAAAAACAGAATGAGTAATAATAATTAAAGTACAAAAATAGACAAATAATCAATAAGGTTTTCTGCAAAGATTTGAAAGCGACGGGGCGCTATTACCGTTTAAACTCCCGCTTGCGACCCATACTATAGTTAATACCTTTTGTGTTATTTTCTGAGACTGATTTAGTTTGTTTGTTTCTTCCAAAGACGCAAGACATTCTCGTATTTGTTTTCTTAATTCTTTCTTTGCCAACGACAAAACCGCAGTCATTTTAAATATCTAAAATAGCAAGCAAATCAAAGTACTTAAAATATGAAATATACTTGAAACCGTCTGAGAAAAACTTTTTTTTTGTTTTCTCCCTGTGATGCAAAATTTCAACTTGAGTAGTTCAAACCAGACTAACTTTTAACTTAAGGAGGCGTTTCAAGCTATTATTTCTCGTTTTAGCTAGCAAAACAGATAAGCAGAGAATTTGAAACAACTTGTAAAAAAATCTTTTGTGCGCGCTGTCTACACGAGATACTTTTTAAAAATTAATATGGCACAAAAATAATCCTTTTACTAAAATGACTGCACAAATTTTTAAAACACTAATATCCCGCCAGTGGAAGTGTCGATACATAATTATATCATTGTATAAATAAGATCGTAATTATACATTAAATCATTATCTAAATCAACGTTTGTCATTTTTTAATATATTCATTAAAATTAAGCATCATTTTTTTACAATGCATAGTCATTTAAGCCAAGAGTGTCTATGATGTAGCCATAAATTCATATATTTTGTAAATATTTTTTGAAAATACCAAAACTAAAAAAACAATAAAAAGCCTGAGATTAATAAAAATTAATATTGTGAGAATTTCTACCTGCTAGGTAATAGAACCAAAAATATATAATATACCGAAAAATGTGCAACTCCTATATAAAAAAAGTATGGAAAAGTAGGCCATTATAATGAGCCTCTCCATTTAAATGACACTCTCCATTATAATGGCATAGTAGCCATTTTAATTCGGCGAGTTAAAATGGAGAGGAAGCTATTATAATGGCCAGTTATTGATTTAATTTCACTTCATATTATACTCACAAGTGTAATACTGTCGGGGCCGCACGAGTTTTCCCCTGTTTGTTTAATACTGTCCGACACGCAGAAACTCGTGCGGCCCGGACAGTATTACACTTGTGAGTATATATAAATTGAAATTAAATCAATAAATGGCTATTTTAATAGCTTCCTCTCCATTTTAACTCGCCGAATTAAAATGGCTACTATGCCATTATAGTGGAGTTTCATTTAAATGGAGAGGCTCATTATAATTGCCTACTTTTCCGTACTTTTTTATATAGGAGTTGCACATTTTTCGGTATATTATATATTTTTGATAGAACTATTAATTCTAAAAAAAGATTTTAAAAATTGTGTAGCTTGAACTCTTTGAAGTTTTTTTAGATCGAATTAAAGCCTGAAGCGGTTAAAACACAGAAAAAACCAATCATTTTCTGCTGTTTTTATATAGTTTGCAAACTAAATTGATTTATTACTTAGTTGTTCACTTGAAAAAATTAATTTTTGTTGCCAGAAGGCTTTTAATGAGCGGTCCTAAGTTTATTTTTAATTTTTCGATTTAATATTTTAATTTCTAAGTAGATAACAAGGACCTAAATTTAGTAAGTCAAAGTAAATCTAGTAGTAGGTTGATGCGGTGCTGCAAGAATAAATCACTTAATGTCGTTTTTATGAATACTGAAAATTTTAAATTCCCGCGGAATTGTATTGATATTCAGGAACAAGTTGCTGATGCGTCTGTGCCTTTGCGTTTTTTTAATACGTACGTACACAAACCCAAACAGTTTATTTACGTTGAACATTAAATTTTTAACCATGACATTAGTTTATTACGAAAAAATGGTGAAATTAGTCCAAAAACAGTACATGAAATACAATAAACGAGGAAAACCGATTTTTCCTAATGAATGGACTCATATGGCAGGCATAATTGCAACAAAAGGAGGTAACTTACTTTTTATTAATGTTGCGTTTTGTTTATTCATTGAGCTTCCACATACATAAGAATAAAGTTAAAATTTTAAAATTATTTATATTGGATACTTTTATTGAGCTTTTTTTAAACAGTACGACGCGTATAAAAAAATCAAAAAAAAGATAAGGCGTAAAAAATGCGATTAAAAGAAACGGCATAACTGCGCAGTTAGGCAAGTGTTTACTGCAAAATTGATTATGCAAAGTATTTCTAATTTTTAGATTTTATGGACGTAATATCAGTCGCTTCTGGAACAAAATGTTTAAGTGCCAGTGCTGTGAATTCTTTGGGTATGAACAACCAGATTCTTTTCTATATTTAGAAAAATAATTTCTTTAGAAAAAGTTTTTTTAAGTTTATATTTCGCTTTATTAAATAATTTAATTCTCTAGTGTTGAGGACCCAACTCTTGTTATTTTTTTACCAGGGGCCTGTTTCATAAAATACTGGTCTTCGTAAATTACAAGTCTATCAATAACTTTTTTTATTCTGAACCATTTGCGTTGAAATTTGAAATGAAAAAAGATTATATGCCATGTGCAAACTATTTAAAATTTCATTGAACGTAGCTTTTGTGTGTTTTAAAGTTATTCCAGTTTTAAACTTTGGCCACTTGTAATTTTTCACAGTTCTCAAAAAAGAAAAATTTACCCTACTCAGTAGGGTAAATTTTCTTTGAGACTGACAAAAACTACAAGTGGCCAAAGTTAAAACTGGAATAACTTTAAAAACACACAACAGCTACGTACATGAAATTTTAAATAGTTTGCACATGGCATATAATCTTTTTTCATTTCAAATTTCAACGCAAATGGTTCAAAATAAAAAAAGTTATTGATAGACTTGTAATTTACGAAGACCAGTATTTTATGAAACAGGTCCCAGCATTGTAAATTTAAAACACATCCGCCTATTTTGCGTCCTTTAAATGTGGATATGTTATTTTTTTGCCAATTTTAGTGTGGTTACTTATTTAAAACACATCAATATCCATGTTTTGTGTATTCTAAATTTGTTTAAAAACTCAATTCATGTTATTTTTTACCAATTTTAGTGTGTTGACGTTTAAAACACACAACCCCATTTTATTTTGCGCGTTTTCCTGATTAAAGAAACACGTTGTTTGTTTCAAAACGTAGAAATGCAGTTTGAGCATTGTTGTTATTTTTTCATTAATTTAGGTCACTCAGTCAATGATAGTCATGCCGAAACCTTAGTGCGACGAGCTTTAATGCAGTAAGTTTATATTTTTTTAATGCAACCATGAAAATGGAAGCAATGATTGTGTGACAGCTAAAACGGAGGACAGGCAAAACCCGTCTACACACAAAGTATGGAAAACCGTGCGTTCAGAAATAACGTCGTTCAAAATGATATTTGTATTCATAAACTACCTTAAATCATTAATAATTAAACAACTCGCACTGTTTGAAGGCTTCTTTATCTTAAATTATAGTTTTAATCCTATGTCTTATTAATTTATAAAACTTAATTTTTATCATCAACATATTTCTTGTTGTAAATAGACTATAGCGCCAACTTTGCCAAATGCGTCTGTTGTCTCCTCCCTTAAAAGGTCTGCCTTATAGGCACCTTGCACTGGAACTCGGTTTATATATGAAGTATGCAATAAACATAGGCAGTCACTATAATGGATAATTACCGTATCTCCTACTTATCTTTTGTAGTATGCAGATCAACTGATCGAAATTTCGCGCGCTTTTGAGGGTTGATCTGCATACTACAAAAGATAAGTAAGAGATACGGTAATTATCCATTATAGTGACTTCCTATGTTTATTGCATACTTCATGTATAAACTAAGTTCCAGTGCAAGGTGCCTATATGGGTGGAGTGTAAAAGAAAAAATTCCGTCGTATGGAGCAGCAGTACAGTAAAGGTTCGGCTTTATATGGAAGTGGGAGGGAGTACAAAAAGAGAAAGAGAGGGCATATCGTAGGAAATCCTGGCTCCACTAATTCACTGAAATACTTTGTATTGCCAAACTTTAAATTGTTCAACTTTAAAAGATTTTTTAATCGTTTAAATTAAATATAAAAATATTTTAAAATCACTTTAAAGATATCATAAGCAAAACGTTACAAATAAATTTAGTAAACATTATAAAAAAATTGGCACGAATATTTACAAGATTTAGAAATTCGGTGTTATATACTAAACAGAGGAAAATTTAAAATGAACGGGTAAAATTTTTAGTACACTCTTCATTTGTTTAAAACTTAGTTTTTGCATAGAAAATTTATTATTTTTCCTCACATTGCAATAAAAACGCAATTATCGTTTTGTAGCAAGAGTGTTTACGTTATACAGAAATAACTCACTTTCGGTTTTACCTGCCCTCGGGTTTACCTGTTCTTGGTTTTACCTGTCCCATTCCCGGAAGCCGAAGGCCAAAACCTACCCCAAAAATGACAAGAGAGGGGTTAGGTTAGGTTTTGCTTAGCTTAGATTTTGTTTAGGCTTAGGTTTTGCTTAGGCATAGGTTTTGCTTAGGCTTAGCTTAGATTTTGATTAGGCTTAAAGGTTTTGCTTAGGCTTAGCTTAGATTTTGATTAGGCTTAAAGGTTTTGCTTAGGCTTAGCTTAGCTTAGACTTAGGTTTCGCTTACGCTTTAAGCTTGAGTTTTGCTAAGGCTTAGGTTAAGCTTAGCTTAGATTTTGCTTAGGCTTAGTTAGGTTTTGCTTAGGCTTAGCTTAGTCGCTGATTTTTTTTTACCGTTTTTGGGGTAGGTTTAGGCCTTTCTCTTACTGGAAGCAATAGCCTGCATTTAGTCAAATAATATATTCTTGAAGTACTCATACAAACACTAGCTAAAATAAGGTTTGTTGATAAATCTACAAATAACTTTGGGTTTTGCTTAGGCTTAGCTTAGCTTTTGCTTAGGCTTTGAATTTGCTTAGGCTTAGGTTTTGCTTAAGTTAGGCTTAGCTTAGATTTTGGTTAGGCTTACAGGTTTTGCTTAGGTTTAGCTTAGCTTTTGCTTAGATTTAGGTTTCTTTTAGGTTTTAAGCTTGAGTTTTGCTTAGACTTAAGTTTTGCTAAGGCTTAGTTTAGATTTTGCTTAGACTTAGCTTAGGTTTTGCTTAGCCTTAGCTTAGTCGCTGATTTTTTTACCATTTTGAGGTAGGTTTTTGCCCTTCTCTTCCCGGAAGCAATAGCCTGCATTTATTCAAATAATTTATTCTTGAAGTACTCATACAAACGCTAGCTAAAATAAGGTTTGTCAATAAATCTACAAATAACTTTTTTATTATTTAGAACATTTTGCTACATTAATATTAAATACTGTATGCCATACGGTGGTCCTATTTGTATCGGCAAGCAAAACTAGCAAAGTTTTTGGTTTACGTAGTTCTTTTTGAGTTTTTAAAGAAAATTCACTAGCAAATGTAAAATATAGTGTAAACTTCTGTTCTAGCTAAAGACTACTTATCATTGATCGTTTATATAAAAAATTGAAAAGAAAAGTAAAATAATACAATAATTAAGAAAGATATTTTTGTGACCAGGTTAAAAAGGTATGTTACTGACATAATCTTAACAGGACCAGACGCGCGTTTTTGTTAAACGAGTGAAAAGTCGTAACATACATATTCTTGAAAAGTTACGCGTCAAAAATTTTGAAAAATTTATAATAAACTTAAAAAATTAAAATTGAAAAATTGAAAAACTTGAAAAATTTATAATACGATTTCCTCATGACCGCTGCTGGATAGCAGGTTTATTAGATTTTCCATTTAGTATTTGTATCAAAAATATATAATACTATATAATATATTAAGGAAAAGATGTCACTCGTCCAGAAGCGGATCGGATTTGGTGCCACGTTTTAAGCACTGCCATTAATTGTTGTGCGCATAAAATAACAAAAAAACTGCTCTTATTGAGGCATGTGTCGTGTAAATGGCACTGCTCAAAATGTAGCAGTGTTTTTGCGCATATACTTGCATGCTAACTCGAACGCACTGCCTTTTGAAGAACACTGCACTTTTTTAGCAATTTTATGCGCATATATGCGTATATACTGCACTTAAAATGGCACAACCGCGGTAAACAAAAAAAAATAAACCCACTAAAAAAATAAACTTAGTTGGCACACTGTACACAAAATACAAACTTTTAGTATAGACATACAAAAATAAAATCCAATGCAATACATA
>JASAMX010023324.1:0-18277 GCA_030248175.1 Microlaimidae sp. YZB2_3 | reverse complement strand
CAATGAATTATTGAAAAATTAAAAGAAGCTCTATTTATAAATTTAAATTCAAAATCACAATCTTTAAATACAGCAAAAACCGAAATCCATCCAATGCTATTACTTGCAGCAAAAAAACATTTACCAAAAGAACTTCTTCAATTTTAATCAATATTTTTTTTCTTTAATCAATATTCAGTCATTTTTTTTCGGAACAGCTGACACAAGACTGTCATTTCTACTAATTATGAACACTTCTTTTTGTTTACTTTATGATTTACTCGGGTGTGATTTACTTGTTTTATTGCCGCTAATTTTATGCACCTTTTTGAGAAGTTTTATCAAATAAAAGTTTTATCAAACTTTTTAAAGTTTTACGTTTTTAAAGATTTAAGTGACATAATGTATAACTTGCACTGTTTTAACGTTCGAATCACTTTATCTTAAAACTTATGAACGCAATATTAATCTCAGTTTCTTTTCCTTGGCTGACCAATCAGGGAAGACCACTCTTGGAGAGAAAGAAATTGCCTTGAATGCGGGTATGGGATGGCGTTTAGCGGCCCTGACAGTATTACACTTTTAAATTATATATGAAGTGAAATTAAATCAATAAATGGCTATTACAATGGCTTCCTCTTCATTTTAACTCGCCGAATTACAATGACTTCTATGCCATTATAATGGAGGGTGCCATTTAAATGGCGAGGATCATTATAATGGCCTAGTTTGACTTACTTTTTTAATTTAGGAGTTGCACATTTTTTGGTATATTATATATTTTTTTGGTAGAAATAGTGATGTTTCTACCCTCTATAATATACCCTCTATCAGACCTGTGCAAGCCGCCTTCCGGGTTGTTTATCGGGGGGGGGGAGCACGGGGGGGGGGGGGCAATTTTTTTGAAACGGGGGGGGGGGCAAGAAGGGGGGAAAGGGGGGGGGGAAAAGAAAAGAGAAAAAAAAGGGAAAAAAGAGAAAAAAAGAAGGGAAAAGGGAAAAAAGGGACAAAAAAGCGAAAATAAGGTAAAAATATGTCTAAAATGGCTTAAGATACATTGAAATAGGCTAAAAACTGCAAAAAATTTGCGTTGATGGCGTCATCATAGGTTAAAAATGACGTCATAATTTTAGGGTACTTTTTCATTTTTTGGAGGGGGGCCATAAGAGGGGGGGGGCAAATCCTCCAAGAAACGGGGGGGGCGTTTCCAGACCGTGCACAGATCTGCTAACAGTAACTTACTAATTTTAGGTTACAAATATATATTACTTAATTCTAGCAAGTAACTTTATAACAATCATTATTCTAATTCATATATACAACCTTGCAATTTTATATCACTCAATTTATATAAGTATTACATAACAATTTATAGTAAGCATTCATTATTACAAAATTTGTTAAACCAATATTTAGCACTTTCAACAATTTTATGTTAATCTTATAACTATTTTAATCTTTATATAAATTAATAGCACTTATTTTAATTTATAGTATACAATTGCTTTATCTTAATTTCATAAAGGTTAACAGTTTTACTATAAAATTTTTAAAAATTGTTAGGTCATAGCTAGTTTCTTCTTAATATATCCCCACCCCTTTCTTCCTATTATTATCGGCCAGGCCTTAATTTCGGCCACCAATTTAGGGTGTTAGAAAATTGACTTATTTTTAAAACACCAAAAGAACTAGCACAAAAGTAACTGGATAAATGTTAAATAAAGTTTGTTTGCAAAAGTTTTTTGTTTGCGTTATTCTGCATTATCAACATTTTCACACAAAAAACATTGCCAGAAAAAAATTAATCAAAAAAATAAAAAAAACATTTTAAAAAAATCAAAAACATTTCAAAAAAAAAATTAATCAAAAAAATGAAAAAGGTGGCCGAAATTAAGTCAGTTACCCTAATTATTTTGAAACAAAAAATTTTAATTCCAATTTAAATTTTACATTCGTTATTTGTAGCGTCCAGTTAACACGACAAAACAAAAAAATCTGAGGAAAAAAATTTAAATCTTATATTTTTAGTCCCACAAATTTTGAAATAATCTTTAATTTTAGTTAAAGATAAAGCATGTATACTAGAAATAACCCAAGGATAAACCCAAAATTCAAAGGAAAACACGTAATAAATTTATAAATTTTAATCTTAATATTAATATTATAATTAAAATAGGTCTAAAATTACTCAATAATTATTCTTTTAATTTGGTGGAACGCGTATTGTAGGTAACTTAGTGGCTCAACTTACTGTAAACATAAGAAGTTTCCATTTTTGGTGCACAAGTGCCACCACAGAATAAACAATCGTAAGAAACTTAATTATTTAAATTTTCAAAAAAAATTACAATTAGTTACAATAATAATACAAACGTGTGGAAATACTTGTATTTCAATAACGGTTAGGCACCATTTTAAATTATTTCTGAGTATATTATTTTTTAAATGTAAACCTATTTTTTATATGACCAAATATACTTTTTCAATTTTTAAAACAATACCTAAATTTTCTGCAATTCTTAGAACAAATGCTCTATTTTTAAGTACTTTAAATATTATAAAAAGAATGGGGGGAAATCATTTAAGTAGCTATGAATTTCGATTTTGTGGTGGGAACCAGGATGTAATTTTGGTAAGTAGTATTGCATACTTTGGATATTTTATTTTAATTTTCAGTAAATAGCCATTAAATTGTACTATAATAATCGTATTAGCTTAGTTTTAGCTTGCAAAGGTTGTATACATTCATCAAACTGTTTTTGAATTTTTTTGCTTTTTAAAAAATGACTAGTTACTTTTAGTTTCAAGAAAACATTGTCACACATTGTTTCCGTTTAATATTCATAATGAATTTTTGATTGTTTTACATAGTGTTTATTCCAAATATTATTTTGGTTTTTTGTGTTTGTTTTTTTTAATTTATTATCTGGTCCATAAGACTAGTTTCAAAATATAATTTACTCACATAATTTGTATACAAATTACAGTACCCCAAGTTTTTATATAAGATTGGCATAAAACACTAATGTTGTTGGTTAAAAATTAGAAAAATACGTTATAAGTAATTTTCACAAAAAAAGAGAAATAAACATAATTTCTG
The DNA here is from genome assembly GCA_030248175.1 of Microlaimidae sp. YZB2_3. Classification (NCBI taxonomy): domain Eukaryota; kingdom Metazoa; phylum Nematoda; class Chromadorea; order Desmodorida; family Microlaimidae; species Microlaimidae sp. YZB2_3. Next base: position 15,198 of record JASAMX010023324.1, on the reverse strand, counting down.
CATTAAAATTACCATAAAATGTGAAATTAAACCAAAAAACTTATATTAGCACACAATATAAGGTTTAAATGAACAGTTAACTTAAAACCGTTGCCAAATTGTAAAAACCAGTGTCTAAGAGAGTAAGTAGATTTTAACTAAATGTATTTTTTGTGATAACTACTAAAGATAAATTCTATCAGGGTGAAAATAGATGAGTGGTAAAGTAACCACTCGTTCTTTGAGAAAATATCACGTGCAGAGAAGAAATATAGCGTGCAGAGACACTTGTTTTTGAAAATATCACGTGCAGAGAAAAAAATTGACTCAATGTTCTTTAAATAATATAATTGGTCATACTGCTTAAACTTCTTTTTAATTTCTCCCTATTGGTATTGGTTACATACCGCTGAATTTTTTTTTAATTCGATTGGGTTCTATTGTGTAATAGCTGAATTTTTTTTTATTTTTCTCGCTATTGGGTTTATCTGCTCTCATTACTATGACTCGCTATATATTGCTCCGAGCTGTTAACTTTTCTTTATTTTCTTGGCTATGGGTTAGCTTCTTCCTGTTAGAGAGTGGCGAAGAGAGCAGTACGCACTTCCACCCCTAATTCAGCCTGGGAGACTTTAGCTTTAGTTTATTGAATTAATTAAAACCAAATGCTGTATTTACAATTCAATAAAACAAATCGCGATTAGTTTCTGTCATTTTATGTTAATTTATATGAAACACAAATAATTTGTGTTTTAAAAAAACCTAATAGAAAACAAAGTGGGAGAAGTAATACTAAAACTAATCTATTACCTTTTGAATCGATACCTTTTTTTAACCTACTATTCTGATCACAACATATAACCTCGGAATGGGTTAAAACTGCATGCAGTGAATACTCTAGCGGTAAAGGCTGCCAATATTGATATCGATGTTGGACGAAGAGTCTTTAACCATGGGGGTGAAATTTTTTTGCTTCTCCTGACTTTACTTTTTGCCTGCCCTTTGCATAATCTGCATAGAATAGATAAGTTTCAGTCTATGCAAAAACTACAACAAGATGTAATTAATAGAATAACTATTTATTTTTCTAATAATTAATTTGTTTGTAAATGATAAATTTTTTAGATATAAATAATTATTCCATTTCAGGGTATATTAAAAAAACACTACAACTACACAACATTACACTACAAAATACTGAAACTGTACTTTGAAAAAAACCACCTTGCGTTGATTTAGAAACTACTTACTATCAGTAGGCTCTGATATTTATTTAAAACAGTTGCCTTTTCTTTTGAAATTCAGAAAAAGATTCTTTTCAGCATTGTTCTCTGTCTTTCACCAACTAACCTAGAAACCAATCAAAAAGAATAACTTTTTTACGCAAGTACTGTTTGATTATTTTTTGCGTTTAGAGTAAAAGGGTTTCTTTACAAGGGGATTCGCCTTATTATTACCAAAAATATATAATTTAGCGAAAAATGTGCAACTCCTATATAAAAAAATACAGAAAAAGTGGCCTCTGAGCTCTCCATTTAAATGATTTCCACCATAATGGTAGTCATTTTAATTTGGCGAGTTAAAATGGAGAGGAAGCTATTATAATAGCCATTTATTGACTTAATTTCACTTCATATATACTCACAAATCTAATACTGTCCGGGCCGCACGAGTTTCCCCGTGTTGGTTTAATACTGTCCAACATGCAGAAACTCGTGCGGCCTGGACAGTATTAGACTTGTAAGTATAAGAAGTGAAATTAAATAAATAAATGGCTATTATAATGGCTTCTTTTCCATTTCAACTCGCCGAATTAAAATGGCTACTATGCCATTATAGTGGAGAGTGTCATTTAAATGGAGAGGCTCATTATAAAGGCCACCTTTTCTCTACTTTTTTTATATAGGAGTTGCACATTTTTCGGTATATTATATATTTTTGTTATTACCAGCTTATGGGGCACATTGCTATCACAGACTGTGATTAGGGATATTTTGCTTTGGCTACCAAACAAGAACTCGTTCTTACAAAATATTCATTGGATAAACAATTATGGACTGAAACGCTGGATAGCCTTGACTCTTTTTATAAACATTATTTTAAATAATTATAACGTGATAATATTAACGTGCATTATTTTACACTTTAAAATTTTTGTGATTGTTTTGTGCCAAATACACTTATTATTCGTGCAGTATTATATTGTAATAAATGCAATTGTGTTTTATTATTTGAAACAGACAGTAATAAAATATTGTTCCATAAATGTTCCATAATGGGGTGTTCCATAAATGTTTTTTGGATACCCCAAATATCCCATTTTTAGTGTTTTTGGTACTGAGACCCCCTTTACCCAATTTTTAGGGGGAAAGTTATCAACGATTTCCATGTTTTTTTGGGGGGGGGGAATAAAGATAATTTCCACGCCCATTTATGTAAACATAAGTGAGCAGTCACTCCTGTTGAGTTATACACACAAAATAGTCCCCAAAGGCAGTCACAAATTTTAAAGAAGAGATTCTGTTTACCTAGAAAATCTTTTCAAATGTAAAAATCTCTACCTATACCTATGATCTAATAACCTAATTAACGCCAGTTGTACACAGCCTATTATATCTTCGCACCTTTTAGGATTTTTTACAATAGCAGTTAAAACATAAGGTGATAAACCAATTTAAAAAACGCTATTTCTAAAAAATTGACATTTCCATGTACTATTTTAGCAGTTATAGGAACAAGAAGCTTTTATGTTTCTAAATACAAAACCAAACTTAAATTGACCAACCTTCCTCCGTATCATGAGTTTCTCTGTGGGTTTTCCTAAGGTTTTTTCGATGCTGACGTTCCTCATAAAGGTCTGAAAAACGTAACAAAAAAGTAAAAATTCGGTTCACCTGTGGCGTGGCAGGGGGGGGGCGGCGCCCCACCCCCCGAAATCTTGCGAAGCCCGATTTTTTTGTAAAGGAAAACTAAGCCGCCCCTAAGTTTTTTGAATTTTGGGGAAGAAAATTTTTTTTCTTTATTATTAATACAGAAACTTTCCTGATGCTTACCAAAAGTATATTAATAGTCAAAAAACCAAATTTTCCCGCTTTATGGGTATTTTATTAAATTGACAATTTATCTTAGTTTTTTGATTTAAAGAAGATTAAAAAAAGATTATAATCATTGCTATTATGTTTTATAGATTGTAGTAGTTTCAAAAGTTTTTGATGTTTGTATTTTTAGCTGTAAAAAATCAAAGATATTATTGTTTTAATATTGGTCATTCTGTTTGCATAACAAAAGAGTTCTCGTGTCAAAAATTGAATCCTTTTAAATTTTTTTAGTTTGTCTCTTTTTTTCAATTTCATGAATTCTTCAGGTGAAAGTTCAGTCTCCTAGATTGATGATTTGTATATTATTATACTTAAATTTACGTCATAATTATTCTTATCTTGATGAACTGTAATATGATGATTTGTATATTATTATACTTAAATTTACGTCATAATTATTCTTATCTTGATGAACTGTAATAAAAAATAATTTTTGAAAATAAAAATCCCTCGTTTGTTGAGGTTTTTAATGTTTGAAAGGCGTTAGTCCGAACACAACAACGTTAGCGTTTTTTTTTTCACTTTTGTGTAATTAATTTTTTTATTTTGCATCAAAATCTTTTTTACCATAAATTCACATACTAGAAAAGATTGTAATAATCTAAGAAAAACATAAAAAAACAACAAAAATTTTTATGTTATGGGTAAAACTTGCAATGAATAGTCTCAACCATGGGGGTAAAAATTTTTTACCCCTCCTGGCTTGTCTTAGCGCCTGCCCTTTGCATAATCTGCATAGGGAAGATAAGTTTCAGGTTATTCAACAACAACAGCATGCAAGGTTAGAAGGAGGAATAAAATAACAGATAAGAACATGCCTCTAAAATTTTTAAATAGCGTTTTTGGAAAGAAAAGAATGCTTGGTAAAGTCACAGATTTTTGACAAAAACGTAATAAAAAGCGTTTTGCTCCAAGCATAGACACTTTTTATTATTTTAAGTATACTTTATAATGGGTCCCTTTCTACGAAAGAAAAAGTAATAACAAGCAACAAAAGAAATATTACTAAAACAAAATAAATTTAAAATAAAAAAACATCTAATCACCTACCTATCTTAGTTTTCGAGTTCTTCAGTACGCAGATAAAATAATGATCATTGAGCAAAAAAAAGGGCAACTACAGTCATGCAAAACACAAAAACAAAATATAAAATCAAACACGCAAAATAAAATCTAAAAAGAACGCGAGATAAAACAAACACACGTTAATAACAGCAACAGAAATGACACTAAGTCGAAAAATTCTTGAAAACATTGTGCCGTACGTAAGACGTAACATTACAGAAGATTAAAGGGCTATAGCTGGCCAAATACACTACGTGATCCAACCTGAAAAAAAAAACGTTTCTCTTGCACATGAGACCAATTAAAAAATAGATTATAAATAAAAACATAAATAACATTTTTAATAATAGGAAGTTTTTACTTTCTGAAAGTATATGATAAGAAGCGCTAATATCAAACAATCAAAAATTCATTATGAATATTAAACGGAAACAATGCTTGACAATGTTTTCTTGAAACTAAAAGTAACTAGTCATTTTTTAAAAAGCAAAAAAATTCAAAAACAGTTTGAGTAATGTATACAACCTTTGCAAGCTAATACTAAGCTAATACGATTATTATAGTACAATTTAATGGCTATTTACTGAAAATTAAAATTAAAATATCCAAAGTATGCAATACTACTTACCAACTTACATCCTGGTTCCCACCACAAAATCGAAATATCCGAGTAGCTACTTAAATGGTTTCCCCCCCATTCTTTTTTTATAATATTTAAAGTACTTAACAATAGAGCATATGTTCTAAGAATTGCAGAAAATTTGGGTATTGTTTTAAAAATTGAAAAAGTATATTTGGTCATATAAAAAATAGGTTTACATTTAAAAAATAATATACTCAGAAATAATTTAAAATGGTGCCTAACCGTTATTGAAATACAAGTATTTCCACACGTTTGTATTATTATTGTAACTAATGGTAATTTTTTTTTAGAAAATTTAAAAAAAGAGACTTAAGTTTCTTACGATTGTTTATTCTGTGGTGGCACTTGTGCACCCTAAATGGAAACTTCTTATGTTTACAGTAAATTGAGCCATCACAGTTACCTAAATATTCGCGTTCCACCAAATTGAAAAGAATAATTATTGAGTAATTTTAGACCTATTTTAATTATAATAATAATATTAAGATTAAAATTTATAAATTTATTACGTGTTTTCCTTTGAATTTTTGGGTTTATCCTTGGGTTATTTCTAGTATACATGCTTTATCTTTCAACTAAAATTAAAGAATTATTTCAAAATTTGTGGGACTAAAAATATAAGATTTAAATATAAATAAAATTAAGATATAAAATTTTTTTCCTAAAAATTTTTTGTTTTGTCATGTTAACTGGACGCTACAAATAGCGAATGTAAAATTTAAATTGGAATTAAAATCTTTTGTTTCAAAATAATTAGGGTAACTGACTTAATTTCGGCCACCTTTTTCATTTTTTCTCGATTAATTTTTTTCTTCGGAAATGTTTTTGATTTTTTTAAAATGTTTTTTATATTTTGATTAATTTTTTTTCTGGCAATGTTTTTTGTGTGAAAATGTTGATAATGCAGAATAACACAAACAAAAAACTTTTGCAAACAAACTTTATTTAACATTCATCCAGTTACTTTTGTGCTAGTTCTTTTGGTGTTTTAAAAATAAGTCAATTTTCACATCCTAAATTGGCGGCCGAAATTAAGGCCTGGCCGATAATAATAGGAAGAAAGGGGTGGGGATATATTAAGAAGAAACTAGCTATGACCTAACAATTTTTAAAAATTTTATAGTAAAACTGTTAACCTTTATGAAATTAAGATAAAGCAAATGTATACTATAAATTAAAATAAGTGCTATTAATTTATATAAAGATTAAAATAGTTATAAGATTAACATAAAATTGTTGAAAGTGCTAAATATTGGTTTAACAAATTTTGTAATAATGAATGCTTACTATAAATTGTTATGTAATACTTATATAAATTGAGTGATATAAAATTGCAAGGTTGTATATATGAATTAGAATAATGATTGTTATAAAGTTACTTGCTAGAATTAAGTAATATATTATTGTAACCTATAATTAGTAAGTTACTGTTAGCAGATCTGTGCACGGTCTGGAAATGCCCCCCCATTTTATTGGAGGATTTGCCCCCCCCGTTTTATGGCCCCCCCCGCCAAAAAATGAAAAAGTACCCTAAAATTATGACGTCATTTTTAACCTATGATATGACACCATCATCGCAAATTTTTTGCAGTTTTTAGCCTATTTCAATGTATCTTAAGCCATTAGAACCAGCAAATTTTGAAATAATCTTTAATTTTAGTTAAAGATAAAGCATGTATACTGAGATAACCAAGGATAAACCCGGAGAAATTCAAAGGAAAACACGTAATAAATTTATAAATTTTAATCTTAATATTAATATTATAATTAAAATAAGTACTAATTTATTCAATAATTATTCTTTAATTTGGTGGAACGCGTATTGGAAAAAGGTTTTTTAGTGGCTCAACTTACTGTAAAAACATAAGAAGTTTCCATTTTTGGTGCACAAGTGCCACCACAAAATAAACAATCGTAAGAAACTTAATTATTTAAATTTTCTAAAAAAAAATTACAATTAGTTACAATAATAATACAAACGTGTGGAAATACTTGTATTTCAATAACGGTTAGGCACCATTTTAAATTTTTTCTGAGTATATTATTTAAATTTAAATCTATTTTTTATATAACAAAATATACTTTTTTCAATTTTTAAAACAATACCTAAATTTTGTTTGTAATTCTTAGAACAAATGCTCTATTTTTAAGTACTTTGAATATTATAAAAAGAATGGGGGGAAATCATTTAAGTAGCTCTGAATTTCGATTTTGTGGTGGGAACCAGGATGTAATTTTGGTAAGTAGTATTGCATACTTTGTGGATATTTTATTTTTAAATTTTCAGTAAATAGCAACTTAAAATTGTACTATAATAATCGTATTAGCTTAGTTTTTCCGCTTGCAAAGGTTGTATACATTCATCAAACTGTTTTGAATTTTTTTGCTTTTTAAAAAATGACTATTACTTTTCATTTCAAGAAAACATTGTCACACATTGTTTCATTTTTAATATTCCCATAATGAATTTTTTCATATGTTTTACATGCATGTTTATTCCCAAATATTATTTTGGTTTTTTGTGTTTGTTTTTTTTAATTTATTATCTAGTCCATAAGACTGAGTTTCAAAATATAATTTACTCACATAATTTGTATACAAATTACAGTACCCAAGTTTTTATATAAGATTGGCATTAAACACTAATGTTGTTGGCTTTAAAGAGTCAAGAATACGTTATAAGTAATTTTCACAAAAAAAGAGAAATAAACATAATTTCTGCATTAAAATTTGTCCATCAAATGTGAAATTAAACCAAAAAACTTATATTAGCACACAATATAAGGTTTAAATGAACAGTTAACTTAAAACCGTTGCCAAATTGTAAAAACCAGTGACTAAGAGAGTAAGTAGATTTTAACTAAATGTATTTTTTGTGATAACTACTAGTTTATTGAATTAATTAAAACCAAATGCTGTATTTACAATTCAATAAAACAAATCGCGATTAGTTTCTGTCATTTTATGTTAATTTATATGAAACACAAATAATCTGTGTTTTAAAAAAAGCTAATAGAAAACAGAGTGGGAGAAGTAATACTAAAACTAATCTATTACCTTTTGAATCGATACCTTTTTTTAACCTACTATTCTGATCACAACATATCACCTCGGAATGGGTTAACACTGCATGCAGTGAATACTCTAGCGGTAAAGGCTGCCAATATTGATATCGATGTTGGACAAAGAGTCTTTAACCATGGGGGTGAAATTTTTTTGCTTCTCCTGACTTTACTTTTTGCCTGCCCTTTGCATAATCTGCATAGAATAGATAAGTTCCAGCCTATGCAAAAACTACAACAAGATGTAATTAATAGAATAACTATTTATTTTTCTAACAATTAATTTGTTTGTAAATGATAAATTTTTTAGAGATAAATAATTATTCCATTTCAGGGTATATTAAAAAAACACTACAACTACACAACATTACACTACAAAATACTGAAACTGTACTTTGAAAAAAACCACCTTGTGTTGATTTAGAAACTACTTACTATCAGTACGCTCTGATATTTATTTAAAACAGTTGCCTTTTCTGTTGAAATTCAGAAAAAGATTCTTTTCAGCATTGTTCTCTGTCTTTCACCAACTAACCTAGAAACCAATCAAAAAGAATAACTTTTTTACGCATGTACTGTTTGATTATTTTTTGCGTTTAGAGTAAAAGGGTTTCTTTACAACGGGATTCGCCTTATTATTACCAGCTTATGAGGCAAATTGCTATCACAGACTGTGATTAGGGATATTTTGCTTTGGCTACCAAACAAGAACTCGTTCTTACAAAATATTTATTGGATAAACAATTATGGACTGAAACGCTGGATAGCCTTGACTCTTTTTATAAACATTATTTTAAATAATTATAACGTGATAATATTAACGTGCATTATTTTACACTTTAAAATTTTTGTGATTGTTTTGTGCCAAATACACTTATTATTTGTGCAGTATTATATTGTAATAAATGCAATTGTGTTTTATTATTTGATACAGACAGTAATAAAATATTGTTTTTTACCTATTTTAACCCCAAAATTTAAAAAAATATGACATTTTGATACTTTTGAATTTTTTTCTCGAAAATGAGTTCACCCATGTTGTGTTCGGAATATCCGTATTTTTGACCCTTTAGAGCTACATGCATGAAAATTAACATCCTAAACGATTAAGACTCGCTCTTATACGTGGTAACCTTGGTTTTTGTTCTAATCGCACCAATTTTTTTATCATAGAGTTTCTTTTTTTGGAAAAACGCTGTGAACAAATTTGAGTACTTTTTCCAAAAAAAACGCCATGAAAATCACTTAAAATTTAATAAAAACTTCTAAAAGTGTGTTTTAACTTCAAAAAATATAAAAAACAGCATTTAAAATAAAATACCTGTTATATGAGGCATTTTACAAAAATGTAAAATTTATTATTGAGACAAAAAAGTTTAAAAAAAAACAAAAAAAATTTTAAAAATTAAAAAAAAAATTTAACTGTTTTTATTCACAGGTTTAAATATCATACAATTTAAATTTTGTTTTTGCGATTCACAAACAAATTTATAATATTTTTTTACGCAGATAATTGTTTTTCTCGTTTATGTAACAAGGTGCAACACTACTTAGGATTACCTAGTACCGTGGGGTGCGTAAATAGAATCCATGTTAAAATTTTACGTCCATGAGAAAACGAAGATCAGGTTCTGGCTGCATAAAAATATTAATCCGGCTTAAAATATATAAAAGTTCAATATAAAAAAGTCCAATAAAAAATCAGTTCATCTCGAAACCATTTTCTTTTCAATTATTTTTATTCCAGACCTGTGCACGGTCTGGAAATGCCCCCCCCCCCGTTTTATTGGAGGATTTGCCCCCCCCCCCGTTTTATTGCTCCCCCCCCGCCAAAAAATAAAAAAATACCCTAAATTTATGACGCCATTTTTGACCTATGATGACGCCATCATCGCGAATTTTTTGCAGTTTTTAGCCTATTTTAATGTATTTTAAGCCATTTTAGACCTATTTTTACCTTATTTTCGCTTTTTTTGTCCTTTTTTTCCTTTTCCCTTCTTTTTTTCTCTTTTTTTCCTTTTTTTCTCTTTTTTTCTTTCCCCCCTGCTTGCCCCCCCGGTTTTATTCCCCCCGTTTCAAAAAAATTGCCCCCCCCGTTCCCCCCATTTCGGAAGTGCCCCCCCCCGTTTTAACCCGGGAGGGGGGGGGTCAGTGCAAGGTCTGTTATTCAATTATTTTTATTTAGCTATATTTAAGATTTTAAACTTAACATGTTTCTTGATGTTATTGTGTTACAATATTACTTAAGATTAATGATATATGTTTAGGTTAAATAAAATTATTTTTTACTTATAATTTTTTGCTACCATTACCAGTATGTGTGCAGAGCAGAAAGAGTTATCACAGCTTTAACATACAGAGAATAGGGTAGTGCATTTAATTTCGGCACTTTTCCAAATTGGGCATTTTTGATTTTGGACTATATCTTTGGTAATCCTGGACGGAATACGACGTTTGATAGCTCAAATGAGAGCTAATTATTATGTAGATGACTGTCCTGAGCTTTTTATTTGTTATGTTATGATATTTTTATGTGAAATTGTGTGATTTACAAAAAAATAAAATTGTTACTCGTTTTTAGAACATGAGCATTTCATGATTATGCAATAAATTGGTTTAAAAATTAAACTGTCCCGGTAAAATTTAGTCTATTTTTCGAATTTTTAGTTCCCGTGGTTCTACTTGCGTCTGTGGTGAGCAATCGTTATAAAATAAAATAGTGTAATTTCGGCACGCATATGCTGTAGGTAAAAACGGGTTGAATTAAGTGGTCGGGTGTTCAATTGTAGTTGTAAATAGTTAAAAGACAACGTTGAAATGTTTAGGGGTCATAGCACTGCACTTAAACTCGATTAAGGGGGTCCTTTTAAAAATTTCCGAAATTAAATGCACTTTTTTCCCAAATTTTGCTTATTTTGATACCATTTGGCATTTTAGCTGTAACTTTTTACCAGTTACACGTTGAACAACAAGTAGAAGCTTAAACTAAAGAAAACTGCTTGGAAATAATGATAGGCTTTTAAATTTTTGAAAATGATGATTTTTTAACATAGAAACAATCGATTGTTTGTAAAGTGCCAAAATTAAATGCAAACATTTAATTTCGGCAATTTTTCATTTTTTTAAAAACTGATTTAATTAAGTAAAAAACAACTTTCGTACAGTGAAACTTTTATGACGCAACGCAGTATCGTAAATGCTTTAAAATGAGCTATCAAACATGAAAATCGGGCCATACAGTGAAAAGTTACACTGGAAAAACAAAAAGTGCCGAAATTAAATGCACTACCCTATGTGATTTCAACGAAAAATTTACAAATGTGGTGTGTAAATGGCCCGCATCTACACACGATTCATTTATGTTACGTCAGTCACAAATATGGGACGGGTTTGAGGTAGGAAGTTTGGATGGGATTCTTGGGGATTCTGCTTACCCTTTTCGCAAATAATGCATGACGCCCTTTATTGACCCGGGAAATCACACTGCAAAACAAGCTTACAACTTTATGAGAGTTTAAAGCGTAGATTTGGGATTTTACATCACGAAGTAAGAATAAAACTGAAAAAGTACTGAAACCAATCGCTTCTTGTTTTATACTTCACAACACTGCTATAGACATGAGAATGCCCGATAATTAAGAGGACGATTATAAAGATAATATTTATTAAAACGAAAACATTTTTAACATTAATTCGGACTCGGAGTCTGGCAAAGGTTACAGGGATCATATAAAATGTATGTTACACATTTAAAAAAATTGTAAATATATCTTATATAAACAAAAGAGCCAGCCAAAAGACCTCCATAGTCCACTTACAAATATTTCTTATTTTCCTTTTCTTATGGACCTCGTCGCCATAACGCTTATGCGTTCATAGGCTTATGCCCGCAACGCGTCTGAAAACAACCTTTATTTCTGCTGGGGACTGTAGTTACCTCCTACTACCAAAAATATATAATATACCGTTAAATGTGCAACTCCTATATAAAAAAAGTACAGAAAAGGTGGCCTTTATAATGAGCCTCTCCATTTAAATGACACTCTCCACTATAATGGCATAGTAGCCATTTTAATTCGGCGAGTTAAAATGGAGAGGAAGCTATTATAATAGCCATTTATTGACTTAATTTCACTTCATATATACTCACAAGTCTAATACTGTCCGGGCCGCACGAGTTTCTGCGTGTTGGACAGTATTAAACCAACACCGGGAAACTCGTGCGGCCCGGACAGTATTAGACTTGTGAGTATATATGAAGTGAAATTAAGTCAATAAATGGCTATTATAATAGCTTCCTCTCCATTTTAACTCGCCGAATTAAAATGGCTACTATGTCATTATAGTGGAGAGTGTCATTTAAATGGAGAGGCTCATTATAAAGGCCACCTTTTCTGTACTTTTTTTATATACGAGTTGCACATTTTTCGGTATATTATATATTTTTGCTACTACTACTAAATTTTTACTAAATTTTCACCTAATTTTTAGGTGCACACCTAAACTCAAATTTAGGTGCGCACCTAACTTGGGACTGTTCCACAGAGCGACTTAAAGTTAGGTGTGCACCCAAATGGTAACCTAACTCTGGTATTTAGGTGAGCATATTTAGGTCAGCCCCCCCCCCGGGGGGTGTCCCAAGTTGGTAAGGTGCCCACCTAAGTCCGTATTTCACACTGTTTTTTACATTATTATTCCAGAATGGCGTTGATGCTTCCCATTTTCGATATTAACAATGATAAAAATAATATCTGAGTAATTCGTGAAAGGGAAAATTATTACTTAAAACTTTAATTGGAAAAAAAAATTTTAAAGCCGTTATCGATTAGAAAAGTTAATTTTGTCAAACTTGTGACTTTTTTAGCAATGATTTTGGAAATAAAATTAATGCAAATAGCTGTTACTTTACTTTTTTGTAATAGGTGTTTTATTAAGCTTGTTTCTTTCATAAATTTGCACCTACCGCCAAGTTCACAGTGTAGTAGCATTGCATAGTACATTTTTACGATTTTTAATGAAAAAAATATGTACGATGTTCAAAAAAGAAAAAATATTTTGAACCGTACGTAGGAGTTAAAAATCAGAAAATGCATGCGCACGCATTTAGGTGGGCACCTAAATGAGTTAGGCGGGCACCTAAACGGCTTATGCTGTTTCATACTTATGACAAAACGTTCTTTGGACAAAGTCCAAAGGACAAAAGTTCTTTGGACTTTGTCCAAAGGACAAATACAGCCTAAAAACGTCCTTTGGACTTTGTCCAAGGGACAAAATCCAAAGTCTTTGGACAAAGTCTAAAGGACAAAAGTCCTTTGGGCTTTGTCCAAAGGACAAATACAGCCTAAAAACGTCTTTTGGACTTTGTCCAAAAGACAAAATCCAAAGGACAACGTGTTCATATTTTCTTGCCCTTTGGACTTTTCCCTTTGGATTTTGAGTAGCTTTCATACTTCGTTCAAAGGAAAAAGTCCAAAGGACGTTTTGGCTTGTCCAAAAGATGTTTCGGCTTTTCTAAAATTGTCTTTTGGACTTTGTCCAAAAGACCATAACCATAACGAAAAACCAAAACGTCCTTTGGAGAAGCCAAAACGTTCTTTGGACTTTTTCCTTTAGACAAAGTATGAACTCTACTTGAAATTTGTCCTTTGGACAAAATCCAAAGGACAAAATCCGAAGGAAAAAGTCCAAAGGACCAATAGTATGAACACGTTGTCCTTTGGACTTTGTCCAAAGGACAAAATCCAAAGGGAAAAATCCAAAGGGAAATGTCCAAAGGACAAAAGTATGAATACATTGTCCTTTGGATTTTGTCCTTTGTACTTTACTTTGTCCAAAGGACAAATTCTAAGTAGCGTTCATACTTCGTCCAAAGGATGTTTTGGCTTGTCCAAAGGACGTTTTGGCTTTTATAAAATTGTCCTTTGGACTTTGCCCAAAGGATGTTTTGTCATAAGTATGAACCAGCCCTAAGAGGCCTAGGAACCGGTCCCTGGCATGTACTGCATTCTTGTCATAAACAAGTAAATTTTTACCTATTTTAAGGACCTTTCGCAGTGTTTCTTTGAATCCAGGGCTCGTGTATGAAGACCATAGATGGTTTTGTGTGCAGGCTTTGGAGGTTTGGACAGAGAATAGCCGTTGAATCCTTTCCATGCTGCAAGTTGATCTGAATTATTTTAACTTTTGATGTAGCCATTTTGTTTTTGTTTTTTTATGACTCCACCTAAAAGTATTTTAATTTGTAAAAGTATTTTAATTTTAATTAATTTAATTTTAATTTTAATTTGTCATTTTAATAAACTGTACCCACTTAATAAGTTTTCATTTTATTTCTGCTTTCAGTCTTATGTAGTCTTTTGTTGCAAATTTAAATTCTTTGTTTTTAATTTGATGACATATTTATTTGAATAAATATAATTAAATAAAACTTTATTTTTTTGGTTATAAAGTTTATTACTGCGGTACAATGCCCGCCAGTGTCGCGGGATATCTTTTCCCCCTTTCTTTTTTCCCCCCGGAAGATCTATCCCGGTAAAAACCCGGGATAATTTTTCCCCCCGGAAAAACCATCCCGCTAAAACACCGGTTAATTCTTTCCCCCCTCGGTAAATTCTTTTCCCCCGGAGGAGACTACGGTAAAAACCGATATTGCCCCCTCTTTTTTATATTGTTGTTCGTTTGTTAGGAATTTTAGCTTGGTTTTAAGGTTTTACTTAGGCTGCTTAGGGAAACTAAGGTTTCAAATGGTTAAGGTAGTTCATGGGTTTTATTTCAATAATTTTATAAATTTATGAAAGTATCATGATAACAAAATATTCATTTTAATTTAATGACGTATTTTTGAAGTATGCGCAGAATTAATATTATAAACTTTATGCAAATTTTTGAAGGGGGGAAAGAATATACCGGTAAAAACTTTCCCCCTGATTATAACGCTAAAATAGGAAATTCAAACAAAATTAAAATGGTGAGTAAACATGTTTTAATTGAATTTATTACACAAAAATTGGTATTTGAGGTAATAAAGGTACAGCTATTCAAATTATTTTTGAAAATTCTATGTTTATATGATTTTAAAATTAAAAAGCATGGGGGAAAATCTATCCCGGTATATTCTTTCCCCCGGGGAAAGAATTTACCGAGGGGGAAAAAATATCCCGGGATAGTTTTTCCGGGGGGAAAACTATCATGGGATAGTTTTTCTGGGGGGAAAAATATTTAGGGGGGAAAAAATATCCCTTGACACCGGCAATATTTAATTTATTTATCAACACTGCGCTCATCACAATGGGTTCTTGCGGGCAATTTTCCTTGAAGTTGAGATGTGGTGTAATGTATCAGCATAATTCCC
>JASAMX010023321.1:0-16343 GCA_030248175.1 Microlaimidae sp. YZB2_3 | reverse complement strand
GCAGGATTGCGTATAAATTTTATGCAAACTTCTTGTTTTCCTTTACCTCCAGCAAATCAACACAGCACCACGACTGAGTGTAAATTCGCGAAAACTATTACGAACTTCCCGCAATTCTGTTAATTTGTGTGCATCATTATCGTAAAATTTTGTGTGACAAAAAATATTTTCAAGAACATATTGTTTATTAATAATTTATTATAATAAAGTTTAGCTTGGTTTTAAGGTTTCGCTTGGACTTAGAAAAAACTAAAGTTTTAGTCTTAATTAAAAAACAAACCATTCATTAAATAAATATAAATTTATCATGATAAACTTTTGTGTGATTCTTAGGTTTTGCTTAGGTTTGGAAAAAACGACGGTTTTTTTCATCAAATAACAAGTCATTAAATTTAAATATACATTTATCATAAAAATTTTATTTAAATTATCAGGTTTCGCTTAGGCTCAGGAATAAGTTTTTTTTAGTTATTAAATCACAAACCATTGATTTTGTTTTCGATTGTGGGTTTCGCCTAGGCTTAGAAATATTTAGATTTTTAATGATCTTTATCTTTAACAAAACAATGGTGTTTTGGTAATAAAAGACTTTTTTATTGCCAAAATAACATTGCCTTGTTTAAATATTTTAGAATAGAATAGAATAGATTTTATTTTCCAGCAAGATACAATAGAAAATATAAAATTTAAATCATTGTGTTACCAAAAAAACAAAACAAACAATAAATACAATAGTGTTAATGCAACCCAGTTGAGTTACAATAACAAAAAAAGAAAATACATAACATTTAAACATTATTACACATAATATCACAAAAGAAGTCCTGGCTCGCTAGAAAAAAAATGACTAAAGGCTTTAAATTTAAAGCTCTTTTCTTAGTCATTTGGCGTTCTAATAGAAGTTTATTTCTGTTGTAAAGACTTTTTAAAATGACACAATGAAGTAGAGCTAACTTGAGCTTCACTAAGCAAGTTCCATTTATTTGTGACTCTATTAAAGAAACTATATTTCTTACAATTTATTCTGCAGTGTTTGACCTTTATTTTTTTTGAATGCCCTCTGGTTGGATTTTCATTCAATCGAAAATATTTATCTGGGTATAAGTTTACAAAACCATTTATTATTTTAAATGTTTCAATCAAATCTATCTTATCTCTACGTTCTTCTAAAGTTTCTAAATTGAGAAAGTTTAATCTATAATTATATCCATTGTCATACAAATTGCATCTTTTGAAAACTCTTTTGGTAAATGTTCTTTGGACTTTTTCTAGGATGTATTTATCTTTTTTCATGTATGGATTCCAAACAGGACTTGCATATTCTACATCTGGACGGACAAAATTTTTATAGGCAGTGAGATAATTTTTTATTGATTGTGATTTGAAAGATCTAAAAATTAGATTGATTGTTTTCAAAGCCTTGTTTGCTATTCTCTGACAATGTATTGAGAATTTTAAATTACTGTTTATATATACCCCTAGATCTTTTACTAAATTTGTTTTAGGTGATTTCTTTTACTAAATTTCTTATTATTTAAGTAATAATCCGTTTGATTTTCATTTTTTTCATTATTTATGTGCAGAACTTCACATTTATTTTCTGACAGACTAAACTGCCAGTCACTAGCCCATTTAGCAATTCTATTTAGATCATCTTGTAATTTGATTGTATTATCACATATCTCTGAATAACTACAGTAGACTTTTGCATCATCAGCAAAAAGCCTTATTTCTAAATTTTGTACACAATTTACAATGTCATGTCACAATTTACAATGTCACAAAAATCAAAAAAAGAAATGGTCCTAAAACAGAACCCTGTGGTACCGAGCTGCTAACTGGGTAGGAATCAGAAATAGTATCATTTATTACTATTTTCATTTTTCCCTGTTAGTTAAAAATGCTTCTATCCATTTTAAGAGCTTTCCAGAAATTCCATATTTATTTAATTTATACAAAAGCTTTTGATGTGACACCGAATCGAAAGCTTTTGCAAAGTCCAAGTATACCACATCAACAGATTTTTTGTCATTAACAGCAGTAGTCCAATCGTTATAACAATCAAGGAGTTGAGTAATTGTTGAGCTTTTATCTTTAAAACAATGCTGAAACTGAGATAATATGTTTACAAAAAAAAATAGAAAGCTCACTTTTTACTATTTGTTCCATGATTTTACAATAATAACAAGTAAGTGAGATTGGACGGTAATTATCTTTTTCACATTTAGCACATTTTTTATAAACTGGTGTAGTAAGGACAGTTTTCCAATCATGTGGTAGTTCACTACTGTTGAATGATTTTTGAAAAATTATTGAAAGTGGTTCTGCAATGAGTTTAGCCAGACGTTTTAAAAATTGTGCAGGTATACCATCAGGAGTAGGTGAGAGTTTGTTTGGTAACTTTTTAAGGAATTTTAAAACATCTCTGACAGTAAAATTTATGTTTTCAAGTTTGATATCACTTAAAGGTTCAAAATAGG
The DNA here is from genome assembly GCA_030248175.1 of Microlaimidae sp. YZB2_3. Lineage (NCBI taxonomy): Eukaryota > Metazoa > Nematoda > Chromadorea > Desmodorida > Microlaimidae > Microlaimidae sp. YZB2_3. The sequence goes on along the minus strand of JASAMX010023321.1, from coordinate 13,863 downwards.
GGAGATTTTTGTCATCTGTAGTAAAAACTGAGCTGAAATATTCTCCAAAAAATTTAATTTTTTGCACATCTTCAGTAGCAAAACTTCCATCATTGCACTTTATGGGAGGAATATTATCCTTGGGTTTAAGTCTTTTGTTAATAAATTTATAAAAATGACCAATATTTTTGGATCTAAGTACTTCTTCTTCTTTATCTGAATTAAATTTTTTAACACTTTTTGTATATTTTTAGAAATTTTTTTGAAATCTTCCTTAAAATTTATGTTATTATGTCTATTTTTCCACATTTGTTTCTTTTTATTTTGGAGTTTATATATGTATTTAGGATAGTGACATTTTTTCTTTGTACTTATTTCATATTTTTACGTGTTTAAAAGGTACATGTAAAACTATACTTTCTATAATTATTTTAATAAATTTATCCCAGTATTCTTGGACTTTACTTAATTGTTTAAAGTTATGATCCCAGTTTTGAGATGAAAGAAACAAAGCAATACTTTGATAATCAGCATTTTTAAAATCAGGTACCAAAAGGTTTGATATGTGATGGCGATTTTCATCATACAAGCATAAATTAATTTTACAGCAGATTACCGCATGATCTGAGTTTCCAAAGTTAGGAGCAAGCTTTACTTTATTGAAAATCTCAGGGTCGTTTGTAAGTACTATATCCAAAAAATTTTTACCACGAGAAGGTTCAGGAACAATTTGAAAAAGCCCTAGTGTCATAAACGTTGTAAAGTATTTAGTTTCGTTTTGAGTGAGAGTTGCTTAGCAATGTGTCAGAATCCCACCTAATACCTGGTAGGTTCAAGTCGCCTACTAGTACAGATGTATCTGTGTGTTTATTTATATAAACCTTTAAAAAATCTAACATTAGTAAGTCTTCCTCACTATTTTTATTAGGAGGTCTGTAAACAATAATTAAACGGATTTTGTTACTTTGAATAATAAGATCAACTATGATTGTTTCTAAATTTAAATATTTTTCATTGATTGTGACTTTACTGTATTTTATTTTAGTGTTAATAAGAAGTATGATAAAATGTGACTTCACTGTATTTTATTTTAGTGCTTTATTTTAATTTTTTTAAAATTATATCTGGTGGAGTTTTTATTATTTTGGTGGGGAGTTTATACTACACTAGTGGCGAGTTTTAACGTCTGCTTAAATGCAACACAAGCTGTGGTGGCGATCAAACGCTCGGCGATTTAATACTCGGCGGTCAAGTGCTTGGCGATCAAATGCTGGCGTTCAAATTTCCCAGAATCTCTCAGTAATGGTAATCTTTAGTAATTCTCAGTAATGACAAATCTTAGCGGCTGTCAGTATCAGGAATTATCTCTGCAGATTTAACCCATGCAGCTGTTTCCTAACCTAAGCTTACGTGTTTCTAAGCCTAAGCAAAACCTAAAAAACAACCTGCGCTTTTTTCCTAAAGCTTAACCCCACGTGTTGCTTAGCCAAGCCTAAGCAAAACCTAAAAAACAAGCTAAACTTTATCAACCAAGTGCTTAGCAAAAGCTTAGGTTGTTTTTAGGTTTTGCTTAGGAACACATAAGCTTAGGTTATGAAACTGCTGCGAAGATAAAATCTGAGAATCTGAAGTTATTACTGAGAATTACTGAAGATTACTATTGCTGAGAATAGCAAACGCCCCCGGTTGGCAATTTTAAGCTAGACGATCGTGATCTTTGCGAACGGTTCTGCCAACAGTTTTTAAAAAATGCCAACGGTTTGATAGTAAAAGTGCTATAAAAACCTTAATACCCAAAGCAAACTGTCGGCACTAAGAAAATAAATAGAAAATATCAGTTTACACATAATGCAGACCTGTGCACTGCCCCCCGGGGTTTAAACAGGGGGGCAATTCCAACCTGGGGGGGCGGGCTTTTTTGAAACGGGGGGGGGGCAATAAAACCGGGTGGGGAAGCAGGGAGGAAAGAAAAAAAATTGAAAAAAAAGGAAAAAAAGAGAAAAAAGAAGGGAAAAGAGAAAAAAGGGACAAAAAAGCGAAAATACGGTAGAAATAGGTCTGAAATGGCTTAAAATACATTGAAATAGCCTAAAAACTGCAAAAAAATTGCGATGATGGCGTCATCATAGGTGAAAAATGACGTCATAGCTTAGGGTACTTTTTCATTTTTAGCCGGGGGGAGGCAATAAAACGGGGGGGGGGGGGGCAAGCAAAACCACCAAAAAAAAAAGGGGGGGCATTTCCAGACCGTGCACAGGTCTGCATAATGACACATAATTTTTCAATAAATTCTGGGAAAATAGCATAAAATCTTATATTAAAATTCGTCAGAGAGTTGCCGACGGTTTTAGCTTGTTCAATGATTTTAAAAATATTTTTTGACAATTTTAAATTTAATATTAAAGTTTAATTTTGGTTTTTAAGAATATAGACACATCAATTATTGTTTTTGTTGCCCCCAAGGTTTTGCTTTTTCGTTTTTGCTTTTTTTTTTTCTTTTTTTATTTTTCTTTTTCCTTTTTTTTCTCTTTTTTTCTTTTCTCTTCCTTTTTTTTTTTCTTTTTTTCTTTTTTTTTTTTTTTTCTTCCCCCTCCCTCTCCTCCCCTTTCCCCCCCCCCCGTTAAAACTCCCCCCCCCGCCCCCCCCCGTTTTGGAATTGCCCCCCCCCCTTTTCCCCCCGGGGGGGGGGTGGAGAGGTCTGAATTATTATCGGTATTATTGCATAACAGTCAACTAAACTAAAGTTTAAGGTATTGGATTAAGTGCACTTTTTATTTTTTTTGTTTGTTATTTAATGGACCACTAATGATTTGAACTGAGAGCGTCGAGCGTCTTTAGAGTTGGTTCCCGGAATTTTTATCTTTACCTTACGTTTTTTAAACATCTCGTTTTCTGCATCTTGTCTTCAGAAAGCTCTTCATATAAAGATTTCTTTTCAAACTCGTTTTTGATGCGTTTTTGTAAACGTACTTAATGAAAGACACATATTTTTCATAGTTTGCGACTTAAATCATGTATCTTCTAAGCCTAAGCAAAACCTAAGAATTAAGCAAAATTTTAATATGATGATAAACTTTTATTGAATAATTTGTTCTTAAAGACTGAAAATATATGCCTAATCTAAACACAAAAAATCAATCCAAACTTTCGTTGTAAGTTTATAAATAATGAAGTTTTTTTGACTTAAAGACTAAAAACCTTATTTTTATGTTTTATCTAAACCTAAGGCGAAATCTGCGATATTAAAGTTAGGGTATTTAAAATGCATTAAGAAACCGTAGCATGTATTTTGCAGGAAAATGGCCCATTGGCCATTTGAAATTTTGAAATAACTTAAAGTTTGGAACTCGGAGGAACATAGGTGTTTTTGGTCGGGTCCGCTAGGAGGGGTCGACCCCTGGGTGGAAGGCCAAAATTTTTTAAGGGGGGTTCCAGGAGGGTCCGGACCCCCCTGGCTTTTTAGGGGGGGGGGGTCGCCCCCGGGTGCAAGATTTCAAATTTAGGGGGGGAAGTCAGGGGGGTCCAATTTTTTAGCAAAATTTTTTTAACTCAATAATTTAAGTGTTTTTAGGTCTAATATTGAATTTTATGTATTAAAACAGCCTATTTAGGCCTAAAAAGTGTATTTAAACACTGTTTTTAACTAAAAAACCGTGTTTTTGACTGTAAATAAAAAATTACTTCCAAATCGGTTGGGAAGGGGGGGGGAGGGGAGTCAACCTCGCTTGGGGGGGTCAGGCCGGACCGCTCTCGAGCTTTGGGAAGGAGGGGGCCCCTGAATTTTTTCTAGGGGGGGGTCCAAAATTTTGGCTCTAGGGGGGTGGACCCCTCTGTCCTCCCCCCAAAAACACCTATGCGGAGGAATTCTGAAGGAAGTTCCACTTTATTAAAATATTCGAAAGTATTGAACTTGATAATCTTAGGGTAGCGTAGAAGTAAATATAACTAACTCTAAACCCTGTGAAATGCTATCTCGGGGGAATGCCTTAATAGGGGCAGGCCTAATGTTGGCAGGCATCTTATTAAAATGACAGATAGCAACGTGGTAAATTTTGCAACATAACACATGGGAAGACGAAGTAAACTGTAGGATGCGGTAGTGCAACAAGAATGATCGAGAAATAACAAAAAAAAAGTTAAAAATGGTAGAAATTAAAAAAAAATTGCAAAAAATTTCCAAAAAATGTACCATTAATATCAAATTTTTGTTTTAATGTTTTTTAAAAAGAGAGGACATAAAAAACTAATTAAGCGTGGATGACTTGCATAAAAGGGCCTGCGCTATTTTAAGTACAGTTATTTATTAATAATCATTTCTGATCACGTTGTATTTGGGCCTATCCTATGTAATCCTTATTTTTGTACTAATTTCGTAAATAATTAATTAATGAAAACATAACTTTATGTTGTGAAAACTTTTTTGTATGCAAATTTTTTTTCAAACTTATTAAAAACGATAAGAATAGCGGTTAAAATAGAACTAAAATAATTTAAAACATGTTTAAGGTGGCGAGTTTTTCCCGCTGAAAATAGCTGTAGCTCCTTAGTATAATATTGTAGGGTAGGCACATCACTAATAATCTGCACTTAGGAATTTGGTAGGTTTGGAAATAACACATTTTCAACTATTTGTGCTTCCTTAAAGGAGTGTTTATGTTGTCGTGCGTTTATGTTTATGTTCATTAAAACTACGTAATCACTGAACGCATTTAGTCCAAATACCGATTTTGTGCAGACATTGTGTTTACGGGGAACCGTTACAATTTAAGTTAAAACCGTGATCATTAAAATTTTAGCATGTGGTCAGTCAAGTTCCTGCTTGCTGTGAGTGAACTGGTTGTTGTTGTTGTTGCATTACCTGAAACTTATCTCCCCTACGCAGATTACACAAAGGGCAGGCGCTGAAACAAGCCAGGAGGGGCAAAAAAAATTTCGCCAGGAGGGGCAAAGAACTGGTCGCTATATTTCGTTCAAGTGTGGAGTCCAAAGACCAAATTTAATAAATAACTCTTCATTTTAATTTTAGAATATCTGGCAATGTCCATATCATCGTCCACTGAACATCCATCTATAATATTTTCTTCACAATTTTCTTCTGGCTCCAAGAAAGTTATTCCTCTGAAAAAAGAGAAAACTACAATTGGAAAATTTACGAGTAGGCAACATATTTTTAAAGGTTTCTAAAGTTATAAACAATGTTTTCAAATAGGTACTTGTGTATAAAAACCTGTATTTTTATAATTTAATATTCGCCATTGCCAATTGGTCATCAACAATTTTTTTTTTTAATTTTACAATTCCAAAGTAAAATTTTGCTAAAAATCAAATGGCGACATGTTTTACATTTTTTGAAAGTTTTTTTTGCACAATTTTCTGAAATATTTACGTGTTTAGGAATCGTACTTTTTAAAGTACATTTTTCAAAATTAGAAATATAATTATTAGACCTGTGCAGGGTCTGGAAATGCCCCCCCGCTTTATTTTAGGATTTTATCCCTCCTTTTTATTCCCTCCCCGCCCCCTAAAATTATGGCGCCATTTTTGACCTATGATGACACCATCGCGAAATTTTTGCACTTTTAGCCTATTTCAGTGTATTTTAAGCCGTTTTACATCTATTTTTACGTACCTTATTTCCGCTTTTTTGTCCCTTTTTTCCCTTTTCCCACTTTTTTCTCTTTTTTTCTCTTTTTTTTCTTTTTTCTCTTTTTTTCTTTCTCCCCTGTTTGCCTCCCCCGTTTTAATGCCCCCCTCGTTTCAAAACAGTTGTCCCCCCGTTTTGGAATTGCCCTCAATAGAACCCCGGGGGGCAGTGCACAGGTCTGAATTATTTAGCAGTATTACTTTAATATATGCCAATAATAAAATAAATAAGCTATAATTGTTGTCTACAATCAAATACGTTTAAAACCATTACCGCTGACCATAGGTGGGTAGCCTCTCGGATTTTGGGAAGGGGGTATATAATACACGTGACCCTCGAAATTAGGGGATGGGGTGTCTCAAATTTTTTTGGGATATACCTTACCCCGAATACCCCATTTTTATTGTTTTTAGTACTGGGGCAGTGGCGTGCCCGGGAATTCATTTGGGGGGGGGGGTAAATACTAACCCTGAATGGAGGTCTGGTGGGTGGCAGCCCCCCAGATATGGAGTCTGAGGGGCGAGAGCCCCCAGCGGGGTTAAGGGGCAAAACCGCTTGTCAGGGGAGTCTGGGCCCTGGGGGGGCAGAATGGCCTCTGGGTGGGGAGAAAATTTTTAATTTAAGGCGCTAAAATACACTAGAAATTTTAATTTCAGATGATACTTATTTACAAAATTTAAGGTTTTTTTATACCTATACATTTTAAACATGTATACCTTAACTACTGAACGGGATAATTGATTTAAAATCAAAAAACTAAGATAAATTGTCAATTTAAACTACCCGCATAGCGGGGAAATTTTGGTTTTTTGACTATTAATATGCTTTTGCAGACCTGTGCACGGTCTGAAAATGCATTGCCTCCCCCGTTTTATTGGAGGATTTGCCCCCCCCGTTTTATTGCCCCCCCCCCCGCCAAAAAATAAAAAAGTACCCTAAAAATATGACGCCATTTTTGACCTATGATGACGCCATCGTCGCGAATTTTTTGCAGTTTTTAGCCTATTTCAATGTATTTTAAGCCATTTTAGATCTATTTTTACCTTATTTCCGCTTTTTTTGTCCCTTCTTTTTTTCTCTTTTTTCTCCTTTTTTTCTCTTTTTTTTCTTTTCCCCCTGCTTGCCCCCCCGTTATATTGCCCCCCCGTTTCAAAAAAGTTGCCCCCCCCCCCCCCCCCCCCCCCGTTTTGGAATTGCCCCCCCCCGTTTTAACCCCGGGTAGGGGGTGGCAGTGCACATGTCTGCTTTTGGAAGGCATCAGGAAGGTTTCTCTATTAATATTAAAGAAAAAAATTTTTCTCTCCCAAAATTAAAGAAAACGTGATTTTTCTCTCCCCCTTACGAAAAAATCCGGCTTTGCCGGATTTCCGGGGTGGGGGGCATACAGACCTGTGCACGGTCTGAAAATGCCCCCCCGTTTTATTGGAGGATTTGCCCCCCCGTTTTATTGCCCCCCCCCGCCAAAAAATAAAAAAGTACCATAAAAATATGACGCCATTTTTGACCTATGATGACGCCATCATCGCGAATTTTTTTGCAGTTTTTAGCCTATTTCAATGTATTTTAAGCCATTTTAGACCTATTTTTACCTTATTTCCGCTTTTTGTCCCTTTTTTCCCTTTTCCCTTCTTTTTTTCTCTTTTTTTCTCCTTTTTTTCTCTTTTTTTTTCTTTTCCCCCTGCTTGCCCCCCCCGTTTTATTGCCCCCCTCGTTTCAAAAAAGTTGCCCTCCCCCGTGCCCCCCCATTTTGGAATTGCCCCCCCTCCCCGGTTCTAACCCCGGGGGGGGCAGTGCACAGGTCTGGGCATGCATGGGCAAGTTGGTCTGGAGTGGCGGGGGTTAAACCCCAAATTAGGGGGGGGGGTTAAAATCCAAGAAACGCAAAATACCCATATCGTTTTTTTTTCTGGAGTGCAGTTTACCCATATCGTTTTTCGATTTTGAAGGGAAAATAGGTAAAAAACGCTAATTTTAGGTCAAAAAGCCCTTTTTATTGCATTTTTTGAGCTTTTTATTGCTTAAAACATTCATTTTGACCTCAAAACTTAAGTTTGGAGGCAGTTAGAAGTCATTTTAAAGACATTTTTTTCTTCATTTTTCCAAAATTGGGGGGAGGTTAACTTTTTCTCCCCCCCACTTCTGAGTGGGGGTTAAACCCCCCATCTTAGAAATTGGGAGGGGGGGTTAACCCCCCCTTGCCCATGTATGGTGGGGGGTGGGTGGGGCCCCCCCCCCCGCCCCCCCCCCCCCCCCCCTGAGCACGCCACTGTACTGGGGGACCCCCAAATTTTAGAGAGGGGGTGTCCGTCTGGGGTACCTTTAAATTTTAGGGGGGTGTCGGCAGTTTCAAGATTTTTGGGGGTATAACCCCCTAAACCCTCCTGCCCACCTTTGGCTCTGACTGCTTAGCAAAGCAAAGTGCGAGAAAATATTTGGAAATTAAATTGTTAATTTTTTTTAAATTTCACTTGGTTTATGTCTTGTCGCTAAAAAAATTGCCAAAAATACGTCCTTTCCTTAGCCAAAATTTAAAGCGCCAGCCAAAAATTGAAAACGTCAGTCGGGCAGTCACTTTGAGGCATAAAAAAACCTAATTTCTAGTTCAAATAATTTTTATACCAACTGTAATTAAATTTTAGCCTGTGAAATTCCTTTACCTACCCAAAAGCACTTATCTGGTCGCCATTGCGTACTTTACAAAGATGAGAATGGAAACGTTTCCATAGCTGATACAAGGTTTGCTTGTTTTGACTTCATTCTTATTAATATATTATTATATTTAGAAAGCTGCTCAGTAATTGGGAGCTAGCTAACTGAATTTAATTATTTACAAACGCTGTAATTTCATGAAGATTGATTTACGTTCAATTGTTTTTTTTATGATTAACAAATAATAGGTTTTTTTAATGTATAGCTCTAATGGAAATGGAACATTCCTAAAAAATGTCCAGTTGAAAAAAGGTGAAAGAGTGGCACTCAAAGATGGTGATGTTATATACTTAATTAAGAAGGCGAATCACGCATCTGAAAACACCAAGGGTAAATATTTACTCAATATCAATTATTATTATAAGTTTTAAATTGTTAAACACAAAATTTACGTAATAATTACCACATATATATTTTACAAATCGTAAAATATCCATGCATTGCATACCCATTCCCTTTTAAATTAATTATCCGTGAAGTGAAGTTAATTACTTATGCGCTTAGCCTCCTCAAATCGCAATTGTAAAACTTAAACATTTTTAGACTTTTCGCTTCGATTTTTTTAATTTTTATTTATTTTCATAAATGGTTACTCAGTTAGCAAAATTATCTTGCTAATTTTGATAGCAAGATAATTAATAATTTTAATTTAAATTATGGTATAGTTGAATTTAGTTGTAATTATTTATAACTGATATAACTGTAGTCCATAAGATTAAGTAACAAATTTCTAGTCCATAGGATTTTTATACAAAATAATAGTTTCGTTTATTTTATTGGTATTTTATTTTTGTAAACTATGTATTTTAATATAATTTAATGATAGTTTTCAGTATGAAAATAACATAATTATTTGATTATGGTTTTTTGTTTTGTTTGTCTCTGTGGATTTCGGCTTCTATTGTTTGCTCTGCAGTGCAGATTTTTTGCAGCTGTGCTGCGCTTTTTGTAACCCTTTTTTATTTCACCCGGCTACCCAATGGGAAAGTTGATGTAGGCTTACATTATGTAGTATCTATAAAATTAAAATTTTTAGATTTGTGTTTTACTCTTCGAAAAGCCTCAAATTCAAAACTGTCATCAAGAAAAACTCGAAAAAGGTCAAGTAGTGTAAGTAAAACTGTTTTTAGTCATTTTTTGTTTAATTTCAGTGTTTAGTATAAATTTTATTTGGTTTTTTATAAAATTGATCCATAGGTGGGCAGCCTCCCAGATTTTTTGGGGGAGGGAGGGGGTATACCCGACTGCAGCTTGGCTGGACTGGGAATTTTCGGTCTGGCCGTACCGGACCAGACTGAACAAAAAGTCCGGCTGGACCGGACAAAAATGTCAAAACAATGTCATTTGCCAAACGTCTATAGCACGTTTATTGCTAGTTGTATGGATATTATATATATATGAAAATCAAAAATACATGTAATTTCTCAGCCACAGAACTCATTTTCAAACAATCTTAAGCAATTGAAGCTAAAAACATAATAAATACAAATGTATTAAAATCACTGGGTTTTGATAAATAGCAAGCAAAAACAAAATAAAAACAGCAAAAGAAAAACTCTTATAATTAAAAGAAATAAAAAATCAGAATCAGAACAAGCAAACAAATCAGAATTTAATATCCAATTTTTATGAATCTAACCTTTTTTGAAAAAATAAAACTGGCTTGTCTTTATTTGCTTTTGTCTTTAATCATATTTCACAAGACATTCTGTTACACATGTTATACAATTTATCTCTGGTTTTATTCATATAAAGTTTTCAGAACTTGATTCATGTTGTTTCATCTTGCAATTAAAACCAGTGCAGAGTTTTTTAAAATAATTTTGAAGCGCATCACTTTGTTAATTACTTCCCAGATTTTCCACTTTTGAAAAGCCAACGGCAGAGCAAATTAAAAAAAATTATAAACATCTAAAACTTTTTATAAATAAAATTTTTTAAAATAAATTAAAGAAATAAAAAAATTTTAGCAAACAATTACAACTGTCCAATAATAACAGTAAAACAAAGATAGCGAAAATTACCTTATTGAATTTGTTGTCTCTGCTACCAGCTACCAGAAAGGGTAGCGCTTTTCCAGTCCTCTTGGAAGACAGAACACATGTAGAAAATACAGAATAAACGCACAACACAATATAGATATACAAAAATACAAAGCAAAATAAATATACAACAAAGCAAATACACAAAGCAGCACAAAATACAGAAGCAAAGGTTAGATGTGAAATTGAAATGAAGATTGTTTGTTTAGTTAGAGTTAAATTACAGAGAGAAATTGTTAAGATATTGTAAATCTTTACCAATCCAATATTTGAATAAATACTTGTGCCACTTGCAAGCACGATATCAAAATTGTAAATGTACAAGCGACCACTAATATCTGGCACAACAACTGAAAAAGAACAAAGTTAAATTATTAGAAATAGGTTTGTAATTTTTTGTCAATGTTATAAATATTTAGGATTATAAAAGTTACTAAAGCCACTGTTAAAGACACAAATTTCTTACCAGCAGTAACGAACTTCAGGTGGATTTTTATCCAATCCTTTCAAAATCTAAGTAGCCAAATTTAATATTAGTTTATTTAATTACTATATGTCGTCAACAACAAACAAATAACAATAATCACTGAGGCCTTTATTTCTTTGGACCAGTATTTGCCATGACCGCGACTTCTGAAACCAGGCCTAAAAGTTCTTCTTTCTATATAAGAAGACACTCCCCGGCCAACAAAGTTTGGATTGTTTATTGTCACGGTCAATTAGTGGAATTTTAATAATTAGCTATTGGCTAAACTGATGGTTATTTAGTTTTTGTTTACTAGAAAATTTGTTATATATTTATATATTTTTTTTAAAACTTTTGTAATATGTTTTATTTCAAGGTTCAAACAACAATTTTACCAACAAATTTATTTCCACAACACTATTTTAGATTAGAGGAACAATTAACAAATATTAGTTAAAAAAGAAAGACAGAATTATTTTAATTAAACATAAAGTATCACATTCTGACTTTTTTCACTGTCTTTCTCCAATTCCAATGGATAGACAGCAGACAGTGGCTTTGTGAATGTCTTTCCTTTTGGTGTTTGCACCCGGATGGTTCTTATTTTTCCATCTCCAGATCTAATAACTTCGGTTATACGGGCCAAGTCCCAACCGGCTTTTGATCTTAATTTATCTTCAAGGAATACCACTTCACCCACTGTTGGCTCTCTTGAGACTGAACCTTTGCTGTTTTTGAAGTTCATGTGGTGATCTTCTCTCAAGCTGGGGAGGTATTCTCTTTGCCAGATAAGTTTTAGTTCCTCTATTAAGTTTTGCCCTTTTTTCCACATTTCCAAAATTCTTTCAGCATTGCTGAGTTTGTGAGGGCGATAGTCAGGATCCTTTGCTTTCTCCTGGATTTCATCTAATTGATCAGGATACACCAACTGATCATATGGCAGCAGTGATAAGAAGTCTTTTGGGCTTATAGTTTTAAATCCCTTAGGGTCTTCAGTCACTTTAAGCAATGGTCTTGAATTGACAATGCTTTCTGCTTCATAAAGCAAAGTTTCAAGTTGAGTCCAAGTGAAACATTTGTATCGTCCAAGGAATTTTCTTAGGACTTTTTTCACGACTCCAATCATTCTTTCATAGAATCCACCTTTCCAAGGGGAGTATTCACTGATGAATTTCCAGGTGATTCCATGATTCAGAACAAATTCATTAAGGGCTTGAGGCAGTTGTTTTTGGGCCAATGAAAATATTTCATCAGCCAACTTAAACTGCATTGCATTGTCAGATATTATGAGGCTGGGTGTACCATACCTGGCAGTGAATCTTCTGAAAGCCAAAATGAATTGTTCAGTGGACATATCAGAAACTAATTCCAAGTGAATGGCGCGTATACTCATACAAGTAAAAAGGTAAACCCAACACTTGTAAGAAACTATGTTTCTATGGCCATTCTGCAACTCCACCTGCTTGTAGTATAATGGCCCAAAGGCATCTACTCCAACATTGAGAAATGGCTTTTCCATTATTACTCTTTCTTTAGGCAAGGGAGCCATTGGTGGTAGAGCAAAGCTTTTGAGGTTGGACTTTTGGCAGATCATACATCTTTTGAGTACTTTCCTTACTGCAACTCTGCCTTTTGGAATCCAATACTCATTTCGGACTAGATTCAGTGTTTGAGATGCACCCACATGACCATTCTGGATATGTACTTTCTCAATCACCATTTGGGTGAAAGGGCTATCACTTGGTAATAATTTGGGATTTATTGCATCTTTTGAAAGAGAAGCTTTTTCTAGTCTTCCCTGGCATCTCAAAAGTCCATTATTGTCCACTCTCACATCAAGTTGCTTGGTAATTTGTGCGTTTTTTCCAGAAAATACCTCTGCAAAGTATTTTCTTTGGGTAAACAATTCCCATTTGTACTTCGCATTTTGTATTTCTTTGACTGTAAGACAACAATTTTTCACTGGAAGAGTATTTTCTCTTTTTCTTGATTTTTCAATGAACCTGTAAATCCATGCAGTTATTCTTAAAACTTTTAGCATAGAAAAACCATATTTTTCAGGATCAATGCAAAAAACCAAATCCTCAGTGTCAATACCAAACTTTACAGGAGTTGAAATTGTCTTTTGAGCAGAATTTGCCATGCCCACCATTTCAGTAAATATTTTTCTGCTGGACACTTCTGCATCAACAGCTTTCTGAATATCCTCTCTTAACACAGGCTCAATATTCCATGTTGGCCAATCCTTTTCTGATTTTTTGAGCCAGAAAGGGCCCTCCCACCAGAAAGGCCAAACAGAGAGAAGTTCTTTTTGAGGCAACTTTGTGCTTAAATCTGCTGGATTATCAGTTGTGGCAACATATCGAAATTCAACATTATGACTATTTCGAATTTCTTGAATCCTGTTTTTGACAAAAACCTTTAATGGGTTTTTGGTGTGAATCCAAGCTAACACTATTTGTGAATCAGTATATAAAATTTGTTGAACTGATTCAATATTCATATTCTGGGCAACATAGTTAAGGCACCTTGTTCCCAAAGTTACTGCCATTAACTCCATTCTTGGAATGGAAATTGTGGTGCTTGGGGCCACTCTGGCCTTGGCAAAGACAAGTCTGCTGTAATATTGGTTGTCTTCATAACAAGACCAAACGTAAATATTAGCAGAAAAGACTGCCTGTGAGGCGTCTGTGAAGCAGATTAGCTTGATATCCTGAGGTACTTGTAAGTACAGCCACCTTGGCATGGATATTTGTTGGAGCTTTAAAAGCATTTCTGTCAATTTTTTCCATTCATTAGAAAGCTTTTCTGAGATTACTGTATCCCAGTTGAAATCTTCTTTCCACAATTTATTGAGGAGCAGTGTTCCATGAATTTTAACTAGAGATAGCCACCCTAATGGGTCAAATATACTTGCAATTATGGCCAGTATTTTTCTCTTGGTGTTGGCTGAAGCTAATTTCTCCAAGGAAGGTAATTTTGGTAAAAATTGATCAGAGGACCTATTCCAGGTCATACCAAGA
>JASAMX010023318.1:0-61868 GCA_030248175.1 Microlaimidae sp. YZB2_3 | reverse complement strand
AAGGGGTACCACAGACACCCGGGTTTATTAAATTTAGCTAAAATTGGTCTCATTGTCATTCACAACACCTGAAATATCACATATATTAATTTTAACAAAATCTAAGACTATCGATCTGACAGCTTGGAATGAGGGTCTCCAAAATACCAAATTATCACAGAACGCCACTCTTAATTTATTATGTTTAATATAAAATAAATGTTATTAAAATATTCCACTAAATGGGTCCGTACAAAAACACCATGGGCAAATTCACCATAGGCCAAAATCACCACAAACGTTACAAAATCACCATAAGGTGGTGTAAATTTACCAAAAAATAATGCGTTATTACAATATTTCCTTTAAATTTTGCCATTTGGAATGCAACAAAATTTTATCATGATAAAATTTAGCTTGATTTTAGGGCTTTGTTTAGGCTTAGGAAAAAAATTAAAACATTTTTAATGCTTTTATGATTAAAAACTTGTTTTTTTTTAACACATTTTAGTTTGCAAACGCATTTGTGATTGTTATGGTTAATTTGCACTACGTTATAGTGAATTTTGGTAAATTATTATTTTGGCCTTTTAAAATTATCTTAATGAAGTATTTCTGTAAAAGATGTTGATAGCAATGTAAGACGCATGTGATGGCAAAGTGATACACCTATCTGATGACGAAGTAACACTGCTGGCAAAGTAAGACACTTGGGCCGGAATTCACAAAGCGGGTATACACAGTGTATACACCGTGTATGTGTATGCGGTGTATACACCATGTAAACTATGGTATATTTGGGTGTTTACACGGTGTTAGTTAATCCGCACAAGTTAACACCGTGCTATGCTAACCTCCACAAAAAGTAAAATTACTCGCTTATGGACAAATTAAAAACTTAATGTTTTTAAAAACTCAAAGTATAAAATTATACTAGTGTAAAAGGCTTTAAAAGCAAATTAAAACTTAGTTTTAATTAAATTTTTTTTCCTGAGCCTAAGCAAAGCCTTGAAATCAAGCTGAATTGCATTCTGATGGATTTTTTTTAGTGACGCTTTTTTAAAAAAATCCGGTTTTTGTTATCAACAGTTTGTAATGTTTTAAATAATACAATTTGTTTATTTTTATTCCACTGTGCCAACCAAACTTTGGTTTTAAAAACTCAGTATAAAACATTCTTAGTCAGAGTCTAAAATGTTTTAAAAATTATTTAAAACTTTGTTTTAATTAATTTTATTTTTCCTAAGCCTAAGAAAAACCAAGCTAAATTGTGTTATGATACATTATTAAATAATGCTTCTTTTAAAAAATGTTAATATTTTTGTTATTAATAGTTTGTATGTAGGGTAGTGCATTTAATTTCGGCACTTTTCCCAATTGGACATTTTTGATTTTGGACTATATCTTTGGTAATCCTGGACGGAATACGACGTTTGATAGCTCAAATGAGAGCTAATTATATGTAGATGACTATCGTGAGGTTTTTATTTGTTATGTTATGATATTTTTATGTGAAAGTGTGTGATTTATAATTAAAAAAATTGTTACTCGTTTTTAGAACATGGGCATTTCATGATTACGCAATAAATTGGTTTAAAAATTAAACTGTCCTGGTAAAATTTAGTCTATTTTCCGAATTTTTAGTCCCCGTGATTGTACGTTGCGTCTGTGGTGAGCAACGTTATAAAATAAAATAGTGTAATTTCGGCACACTATTGCTGTATAGGTAAAAACGGGTTCAATTTAGTGGTAGGGAGTTAAATTGTAGTTGTAATTAGTTAAAAGACAACGTTGAATAGTGTAGGAGTCATAGCACTGCAACTGCACTTAAACTCGATTAAGGGGGTCTTTTTAAAAAGTGCCGAAATTAAATGCACTTTTTTCCCAAATTTTCCTCATTTTGATACCATATAGCATTTTAGCTGTAACTTTTTGCCAGTTACACGTTGAACAACAAGTAAAAGCTTAAATTAAAGAAAACTGTCTGGGGGTAATGATAGGCTTTTAAATTTTTGAAAATGATGATTTTTCGACAGAGAAACAATTGATTGTTTGTAAAGTGCCGAAATTAAATGCATACATTTAATTTAGGCACTTTTCCATTTTTTAAAAAACTGATTTAATTAAGTAAAAAAACAACTTTTGTACAATGAATTTTTTATGACGCAACGCATCGTAAAAGCTTTAAAATGAGCTATCAAACATGAAAATAAGGCCATACAGTGAAGAGTTACATTGAAAAAACAAAAAAGTGCCGAAATTAAATGCACTACCCTAATGTTTTAAATTATAAGATTTGTTTATTTCCACCCCGCTGCGCGTCTTACTCATTGGTTTATTGATGCAACGTTCAGCGTTAGAAGGGCGCAAAGAATACCTTCCAGCATAATATCTTCTGCGACGCACGGCAAGAAGTTATTTTTTCCTAGGATATTTTACTGGAATGTATTTTTGCAAAAGTTATTATTGCAGAAGAAATTCTTTCCGAAGATATTATGCAGAATGTATTTCTTCCGGACACCGGTGAAACAGGACAGGCTTCTGGTGGAAAAGGACACGCTACTGGTGAAACGCAAAAAAATATTGGCTAACGGTAATTCCCATGGACCATGGACCAACTTGGACCCAACATGGACCCGCCCATGAGGGGTGACAGACTCACTTTAACAATACAAAACAATATAAAGTTGTTAGTTTTAACTTTTAAACGGCTTAGGCTTAGGCTTAGAATAAAACTAAGCCTAAGCCTGAGGTGCACTAACAACTTTACATTGTTTTGTAATGTTAAAGTGAGTCTTTCACCCCTCATGGGCGAGTCCATGTTGGGTCCAAGTTGGTCCATGGTCCATGGGAATTACCGTTAGCCACGCCAGCACTTGATCGCCGAGCATTTGACCGCCAGCATTAGAACGCCGCGCACTTGAACGCCGTACATTAGACCGCCGAGCATTTGACCGCCGCAGTACGCGTTGCTTTAAAAAGGACGTTAAAACTCCCCGCCAAGGTTGTATAAACTCCCCCCACCAAGAATAAAAAAAACTCAATAGAATATAAACAATGGTTTTTTTAATATAATATTTAAACAAAGCAATGTTGTTTTAACAATAAACGATAAGTCACAAATTTATATTTTTCCTTGAAATTAAAAAAAAACTTAGTGAACGGTAAGTTCTTTAATAATATAAATCTGTTTTTCCTGAGCCTAAGCGAAACCTAAAAATTAAACTAAATTTTTATGATAAATTTATATTTAATGGTGTTTTTTTAAGATAATTATTTTTTTCCTAAGCCTAAGCAAAACCTAAAAATTAAACAAAAATTTTATACTGAATATTTTGTTTTGCAAAGACAAAAAAAACTAAAACTTTTTAGGTTTGGGGAGTTTATACTGTCGTAGCGCTGTGTTGATATAATTCTCTGTGGGTGGCGGAAATTAAAAATTTGCATAAAATTCATATGGAATACTGCGGCGGTCTAATGCTCGGCGGTCTAATGCTCGGCGTTCAAGTGCGCGGCGTTCTAATGCTGGCGGTCAAATGCTCGGCGATCAAGTGCGGGCGTTCATATTTCCGGACACCAAACTGCCTTAAATCTACGCAAATTATATATTGATGTGCAGGTTAGGCTTAGGCTAAAATTTGCATAATACTAAAAATTACGGTAGATTATGGTAGATTTTGGTCGGTGTTGGTGTCGGTGGAATTTACAGTTTGCCCTAAAAAGAAACTTTGGGCCGGAATTCACAAAGCGGAGTATACACGGTGTATACACCATGTATGTGTATCCAGTGTATACACCGTGTAAATTACGGTATATTTGGGGCTAGCACGGTGTTAGTTAACCCAAACAAGTTAACACCGTGCTAGCCCTCAAATATACCGTAGTTTACACGGTGAGTGAAATGCGACTGAGCTGAAAAAATTTGATTTGTTTTTGTTTGTGCTTCTGCTGGCCAAATTCGACATAATCATTTTTTTTAGCTACCTCCAAAGTACCCAGAAAAACAGTCCTATGATCTCTTATTTTAGACCAAAATTCACAGAACGGGGTTATTGTTAGACTAACTCGTTCTTAGTCTTAGTTAATCCCGGTATAACAGGTGTCTGGAAATTTGAACGCCAGCACTTGATCGCTGAGCATTTTACCGCCAGCATTAGAACGCCGCGGACTTGAACGCCGTGCATTTGACCGCCGAGCATTAGACCGTCGCAGTACGCGTTGTTTTAAAACAGACGTTAAAACTCCCGCCAAGGTAGTATAAACTCCCCCCAAGTATAAAAAACTCAATAAAATATAAACAAATGTTTTCAATAAAATATTTAAACAAAGCAATGTTGTTTTAACAACAAACGATGAGTAAAAAATTTATGTTTTTCCTATTAATTACGCCGAGCATTAGACCGCCGAGCATTAGACCGCCGGGTAACGGGACTTTAGAGCCGGAGCGAGGGGACTTTAGAGCCGAGGGTCTTTAGAGCCACAGTGTGGGACTTTAGAGCCGTATTGGAGGGACTTTGGAGCCGTAACGTAACTTTTGCGTTCAGAAAATTCATAAAAAATTAAGGGACTTTAGAGCCGAAGAAATTTTGTCAAAGTTGGTTAAATTACGCCATTTTCATAAAATATATCACTGAAATTAGCCAAATTTTAAGTTGTAAAAGTTTTTAAAGCTTTCTGCAATACTTTTAAAACCTTTTGGTGTCCGGAAAGTATTTTCGGCACAAAGTAATATCTTCTGAAATAAATATTTTTTTTTATTTAAGCAGTAAAGTAAAGGAATTTCAATAGTTTTAGGCTTTTTTTGGATTTTTATCTTGATTTGTAGGTTTCGCTTAGGCTTAGGAAAAATAATAGTTTTTTGTCTTAAATTTTTATTGCAACATTTTCCAAAATAAAACATCTTTAATATTTATCATTACAAATGTTTCAATATAAAAACCAAAAACCGTGAATCTTAACCCTTAACCATGCCCTATATTCACATGAAAAATCTTTTATCAAACAAATCAAAGCACTCAAAGTTTATCAATAATTGGAAGTTAATAAGTTTCTTTTCCCGCCAAATCCATATACACTGTCATCTTTTGTATATACCATAGAAAACCTGAAGCATATTTATCCCGCATAATGATTACCGCATTGCATAATTAGCTCCAATTGTTATGTAAATGTTTTAATATTATTTGTATGTATGTTGTTTTACTATTTTTTGCAAACGCATTTTTCATTTCGGCTCTAAAGTCCCTGCTGCGGCTCTAAAGTCCCAAGGTCCGGCTCTAAAGTCCCGGCTCTAAAGTCCCTCGGCTCTAAAGTCCCCAAACCGACCGCCGCAGTATTGCATATAATAATTTTTATGCAAATTTCTTTTTTCCGCCACCTTGCAGAGAATTATAACAGCACAGCACTACGACAGTATAAACTCCCCAAAACTAAAAAGTTTTAGTTTTTTATTTTTTCTTTGCAAAACAAACTATGAAGTATAAACTTTTTGTTTAATTTTTAGGTTTTGCTTAGGCTTAGGAAAAAATAGTTATCTTAACACCATTAAGCATACATGGGCACGGGGGGGGGTTGGGGGGGTTAACCCCCCAAATCTGAGAAGGGGGGTTTAACCCCCCCCACTCAGAAGTGGGGGGGAGAAAAGGTTAACCCCCCAATTTTGGAAAAATGAAGAAAAAAAATATCTTTAAAATGACTTCTAACTGCCTCCAAACTTAAGTTTTGAGGTCAAAATGAATGTTTTAAGCAATAAAAAGCTCAAAAATGCAATAAAAAGGGCTTTTTGACCTAAAATTAGCGTTTTTTACCTATTTTTCCTTCAAAATCGAAAAACGATATGGGTAAAATGCACTCCAGAAAAAAAAAACGATATGGGTATTTTGCGTTTTTCGGATTTTAACCCCCCCCCCCTAATTTGGGGTTTAACCCCCCCACTCCGGACCAACTTGCCCATGTATGCCATTAAGTATAAAATTATTTTAAATATTTTGTTTGATTTTTAGGTTTCGCTTAGGCTCAGGAAAAACAGTTTTAAATTATTAAAACACTAACCATTCACTAAGTTTTTTCTTTCTTTAATTCAGGTTTTTTTTAGGTTTAGTTAGGAAAAACATAAATTTTTTTACTCATCGTTTGTTGTTAAAACAACTGCTTTGTTTAAATATTTTATTGAAAACATTTGTTTATATTTTATTGAGTTTTTTATACTTGGGGGGAGTTTATACTACCTTGGCCGGGAGTTTTAACGTCTGTTTTAAAGCAACACGTACTGCGGCGGTCTAATGCTCGGCGGTCAAATGCACGGCGTTCAAGTGAGCGGCGTTCTAAATGCTGGCGGTCTAATGCTCGGCGATCAAGTGCTGGCGTTCAAATTTCCTAGAATCGTATAACCCCGGATTAACCTAAGATTACCCCGCACTAACTTGTCCAAGATTAACTAACACAAGAGTTAGGCCCGGTTGCACCATAAATACTTAAATCGGCAGCTTCAGCAGCTCCCCCGAAATGGTCGCCAAATGTTAACATTTAAGGGTTTTCTGAGGCTAAAAAATTCAAAATTTTCTAGCGCCTCGCTCGGCGCCAAACTATAAAATTGTTTTGGTACTACAATTGACCCCCAAAAAGAAAAAAAATTCCGCTTCGCTTCGCGTTAAGTTCCATTTCTATAATATGCATATTTGTCACTATTCATCTTGTCTAATGTTATTGAAAAAAATCAATAATTTTAATAAACAATAATTATAAATAAATAAATTATAAATAAAAAAATAAATAAATTTTGTTTATTTATTTTATTTAAATCATATCTTTAATTAAGTCAGTTATGGGAAGAGTTTCTTTGTAGAATCGGAAACGGTCAAAAAATTTATGGTCAAAGATATTTATACCTGGTTTACTCGAATTCTACATTTTTGTTTTTGGTTTGGTCTATTTTGATTATTTAAATCGTTTACTAGATGTACAAACCCCATTTACGATTTGTTAAAATACGACAATAAGAGTTAAGTAGCTACATAAACCACCTCTAGAGGTGGTTTCAATTTTCTACTTAAATCTACATACTTAAGTTGCTTTACTTAAAATGGTGCAACCCGATTTTTTTTAAGTAGCCAGTCACAGCTACTTAAGTAGCCTTCATCTACTTAAGTAGTTATGGTGCAACCGGGCCTTAGTCCGGGATTGCACCATAGTTAATCTGGGGGGTTATACCGAGATTAACTAATATCAAGTTAGTCTGGAAATACCCCTGATTTCTGAATCTGAGCCGTACATCCTGTCCTCGGAAAACATGTCTTTTAAACATCTTGTCTTCGGAAAATGAGTAAAGGAACTTAGCTCTGCCGAAATAACTCCGAACTTACCTTTGATTTTTTCTTTCTGTCGCGCAAATCGGAATTCAACTCCGATAATAAGAGCAATCCTGGAACGTACATCAAAAATCAGCCTGTTTTCTTAGTCCCAAGTCTTTTTTATTTTTGTTTTGGAATTTATCTGTAAGAAAGGGTTCACTAATCTGCAAGAAGGTTTTTTTTATAATAATGTTATAAATTAGGCATTAAATTATTTTTTACAAAAGTTCTGGCCTAACGAGCCATTTTTTAGCAAAATAAAAATATTTTTAATGCTATTCACAATACACGGTGTTGCATTTGGATAAAAACGAAATATGAAAAAACATACACTTCTTTTCATTTCCAAAACACTGACTTTTTGTACTTTTTCCTCTAACCTTTCATATGCTGCTTTAATTTGGTACTAGGGTAGTGCATTTAATTTCGGCACTTTTCCCAATGGCTCATTTTTGATTTTGGACTATATCTTTGGTAATCCTGGATGGAATACAAGGTTTGATAGCTCAAATGAGAGCTAATTACATGTAGATGACAGTCGTGAGCTTTTTATTTGTTACCTACGGTATGTTGTGATATTTTCATGTGAAATTGTGTGATTTATAAAAAATAGAATTTTTACTCGTTTTTAGAACATGGGCATTTCATGATTACGCAATAAATTGGTTTAAAAATTAAACTGTCCTGGTAAAATTTAGTGTATTTTCCGAATTTTTAGTCCCCGTGATTGAAATGTGTAGGGGTCATAGCACTGCACTTAACTCGATTTAGAGGGTCCTTTTAAAAAGTGTCAAAATTAAATGCACTTTTTTCCCAAATTTTGCTCATTTTCATACCATTTGGCATTTTAGCTGTAACTTTTTGCCAGTTACACGTTGAACAAAAAGAAGAAGCTTAAATTAAAGAAAACCGTCTGAAGATAATGATAGGCTTTTAAATTTTTGAAAATGATTTTTTGACGGAGAAACAATCGATTGTTTGTAAAGTGCCGAAATTAAATGCATACATTTAATTTCTGCAATTTTCCGTTTTTTAAAAAACTGATTTAATTAAATAAAAAAACCAATTTTCGTACAGTGAAACTTGAAACAGACCTGTGCACGGTCTGGAAATGCCACCCCCGCTTTATTGGAGGATTTGTCACCCCCCGTTTTATTGCCTCCCCCGGGCCAAAAAATGAAAAAGTACCCTAAAACTATGACGCCATTTTTGACCAATGATGACGCCATCATCGCGATTTTTTTGCAGTTTTTAGCTATTTTAATGTATTTTAAGCCATTTTAGACCTATTTTTTACCTTATTTTCGCTTTTTTTGTCTCTTTTTTCCCTTTTCCCTTCGTTTTTTCCCTTTTTTTCTCCTTTTTTCTCTTTTTTTCTTTTCCCCCCTTGTTTGCCCCCCCCGTTTTATTGCCCCCCCCCGTTTCAAAAAAGTTGCTACCCCCGTGCCCCCCCCCCCGTGCCCCCCCATTTTGGAATTGCCCCCCCCGTTTAACCCGGAGGGCAGTGCATAGGTCTGGTGAAACTTCTATGACGCAACGCAGTATTGTGAAAGCTTCAAAATGAGCTATCAAACATGAAAATCGGGCCATACAGTGAAAAGTTACATTGGAAAAACGAAAAAGTGCCAAAATTAAATGCACTACCCTATTTCTTTTTACGTTTCTTTCTTCTTTTTTTACGAGTGACTATATTTTCCTTTCTCTCTTATATTTCATAGTGTTTATTAACTTACAATGTGTTGCAGTCCTGGAAAATTTTGTATCATGCATGGTGCAATATTGACACATTCACTATGTTTTTACGTTTTTTTCAGAATTGTTTATAAAATTATTTAAATCGATTTAGTTTGAACCTAAACATCAAGCAAAACTTTATCAAACAATTTTATCAAAAGTTTTGCTTGATTTTTAGGCTTTTGGTCTTTGTTCTTCTAAAAACAAATATGTTGCAGCTGAAATCGTGAATTCAAAAATTTTGCTTTTTCTAAGCCAAACCAAAAATAAAACAATTTTATATCGTTGTATATTTTTATTTTAAGGTGTTTTGTTTAAATTAAAGACTAAAAACCTTATTTTTCCTACGCCTTAGGGAAACCTGAAAATCAAGGAAACTTTATCATGATAGTTGTCTATTGGCGCGACATCTTTTTAGTTTTTGCTGGAAACTTCGTCTTTGAATAAAACGTTCCTACAATATTGAACCCAAAAGACGACTTATCCGAAAAGAAAACTTTAAAAGACATAAAATATAAAAAAAGAAAATTTCTGGAACCCCTACGTTTTTCAAAGCCTAAGAAAAACTTAAAAATCAAGCAAAACTTTCCATAAAGTTATTTGATAAAGTTTTGCTTAAAGGTGCGATGCGGAGTCAAGCTTTTTGTCTTTAATTTTGATAATTTTTTGTGAAAATCTTACCACTGCCTTCAATAGCCCACAAAATTTTTTTCAACAAAATATCTCCAGTGGTTCAGGAGTTCAGGAGTTCTCCCTCAAAAACGGTGTTTTTTTGACAATTTTGTACGTAAAAGATTGCTCAATAACTATAACAATTTATTTTACAAATTATGCATTAAAAAAAAGCGGCTACTTTCTACTTTAATTTGATACCTTGATCATTAAGATTGGTACATTATTTGTCGACATATTGCGTTTCTTGAACAAAAAAAACCTGGATTTTTTTCGCTAAAAACACGAACTAAAGGAAAGAAAGGTTGGGCAAACTTCATAAAATCACTGGCTCAAAGTAGAAAGTATTCGCTTTCTTTGAGTGTATAATTTGTAACGTAAATCGTTATACCCATTGAGCAATCTTTCACATACAGAATTGTCAAAAAACGCCATATATGGCGGTTTATAACTCCTGAACCACTGGAGATATTTTGTTAAAAAAATTTTGTGGGCTATTGGGGGCAGGGGTAAGGTTTTGACAAAAAAATATTAAGTTTGAAGACACAAAGTTTGACTGCGCACTGCACCTTTAATGTTTAGGTTTCGCTTAGCCTTAAGAAAACGTAGTCTTAAGCTTTAGGAAAACGCTGTTGAGGTAAATTTGCTGATGTGAATCAAGTTAGCCTTTGGGTTCCTAAAACTTTGACTTTTACGTTACGTCTTTTAATATTTTGTCTTCTACATATCGTCTTCAAGAAACTAGTTTTTTAGTTTTAGTCTGTGAAACAGTTTCCTTTTGAACGCGGTTTTGTAAAACGTACTTTTTAAACGGAAAGTTTTAATATTTTCCGACTAAAACAATAGATTAAAATAGGGTTTAAAAATACTAAATTTTTTAATTAAATAAAATACTAATAAAATAACCGTGCTAAAAATCAATTCGAATCAAATACCATTAAAATACTTTTTAAAATTTCTAATTAAATAAATAGTAAATAAATACCAATTAAGTACTTTGGTGCCCCCCCCCCCCCCCTGCCCACATATGAATCTGATAAGTAAATAATATTTTTTTATATTAAAGATTTTAACTAAAAATGTTTATTGGTGATGTTCCTACCCTCCAATATTATGCTCCGGATCTCAGGTTATTTAAAGCGGAGGGAGCTCCGGAGCTCCCCTCCTTAAATTAGCATATTGAGGCTTATTTAAACTTGAAATACATTTTAAACTACACTATTTGTATTTTTAGGACTATTTTAATTGATTTATAAATATGTTTTGGACAAAATTTAATTTGCAAGGAGTATAGTTTAACCTTCCATGACCAAGGCCTTCCATGACCAAGCCTAAGTATTTGCATGGAACAAGGGGGAAGTAGGGTGGGGTCCACTCCACCCTCCTAACTTCAAAATTTTGGGGCCTTCTTAGAAAAAAATCCAGGGAGCCCCCTCCCCCAATTTTCGAATTTCTTACCCCTGACGTCTCTCTAGATTTTGAAATCTGACCCTCCCACCCCCCTCTCAAGAAAAAGTACTTTTTTTATACTGAATCTTCTTCCAAAAACGTGAATTTTTAACACAAATTCATGTTTTTACATCTTTTTTATATCAGAATATCGCTTTTTATTCAATAAAATATAGTATTTATCTTATAAAAAACTATTATTAGTTTAAAAGTATTTTGCTTCAGACATTGGACCCCACCTGACCGCTGAACCCCCTCTAGGTTTTAAAATCTCCCACCCCGGGTTGACCTGACCCCTCTAGAAAGCTAGGGGGGTTTGAACCCTTCTAGGACCCCCTCCTAGATTATGAAATATCATTTACCTGAGGTAAACACCCCCTCCTAGCTTCAGTGACCTGGTTCATCTATGGTGACAATCATAGGTCACCGACCTTCGACGGCTCAGGGGGGGGGTCCACACCCCGGGGTGTGGAGGTTTTTGACCTCCAGGGGGGGGGTCACACCCCGGGGTGTTTTTTTTGAAGGGGGGGGGAAAAAGGAGGGGGGGTGGTCACACCCCGGGTACCATTTTTTTGCCCCCGGGCCCCGAGAGCCCGGGCGAACCCACCCGCAACGAGACGCGCCCACGCCAAGGAACACAAAACCAGAGAACACGCCCACCAAAGACCAAAATTGACAATTTTTAGACGAAATTTGACCATTTTTTAAGCTTTTTTTGGGATTGTCGCGTTAGGGGGGGTGGTCAAAAATGTTTCGTTTTTTTTGTGTGGGGTTTTGTTGTTTTTGTTTGTTTTTTTGGTTCTGTGTTTTTTTGTGGTTTCTTTCTTTGTTTGTTGTTTCTTTCTCTGTCTTTTTTTGTTGCCTGTTTTGGGCCTTAGGGGGGGGGGTCAGGGGTTCAAGGGGTCGATGGGGGGAGGGGGGTCAAAAATGGGCCTTAGGGGGGGGATAGGTCTCAGAGGCCATAGGGGGGGGGGTTCGGACCCCCCCCTACACCCCCCCCTTCGGTGACCTATGGTGACAATCCACCCAAAACCTTTAATGTATTACGGAATAAACGTTTTATCACTTATTCTTATTGCTGTAAATTAAAATTAATTAAATTTAAGTTTCCCAAGAACAAATCATTAGCAGCGATAATGTTTTATTTAGTTTTCGGCTTTGCTTAATCTTAGAAAAATGTTTTAAGTCCACGGTTTTAAGTTACAATATAATTTGTTTTTTAGACTTCTTTTCTTTTCAATAGTTGTAGCCATACTAAAAACCCCCAAAAATAGTATACTTACGAAATTGCCCCAAAAGACGATTTTTCCAAAGACGAGATTCAAAAGACAAAATGTAAAAGATGAAACTTCTGGAAATCATACTCAATATTTTTAGAGCGGAAACTTGACAGAGGTATGACTCTATTTGGACAATCTACTGGTTCTACTTTTCGCACTGGTTCGCTATTTGTCGGTAGTGGTTCAAGCACTACTGGAACTTCTTTGGCTTCCACATCTACAGCAAATAAAGATTTTGAAGTTACACAGCCACCTGATGACAGCATTCAAACTATCAAATTTAGCCCTGGAACAATATCCACCAATCTTTTAGTATCAGGAAGCTGGGATAATCTGGTAAAAACAATTACTAACAAAACCATGGCATAAATAATATAGGATTTTATTTAAAGAAGTCGTTGGGGGTTGGGAGGAATAAGTCTCAAAAAAAGCTGCAAAGCGTTGCATCAGCACAGCGTTGCTTAGCATTACCAAGCTATGCAAAGCGTCGCCTGGTAGGTCTCTTCTCAGCACAAAAAGCCCTAGGAGAGAGCAGACAGGTATGTGTTATGAATATGCCAAAAAAGCTTTAAGGTATACTAATCAGACCTGTGCACGGTTTGAAAATGCCTCCCCGCTTTATTGGAGGATTCGCCCCCCGTTTTATTGCCCCCCCCTGCGGAAAAATGAAAAAGTACCCAAAAACTATTTTACCTATTATGACGCCATCATTGCGAAATTTTTGCAGTTTTTAGTCTATTTCAATGCAATTTAAGCTATTTTAGACCTATTTTTACCTTATTTTCGCTTTTTTTGTCCCTTTTTTCCCTTTTCCTTTCTTTTTTTCTCTTTTTTTTTCTCCTTTTTTTTCTTTTCTCCCTGTTTGCCACCCCCCGCTTCAAAAAAGTTGCCCCCCCGTGCCCTTTCCCCGTTTTGGAATTGCCCTCCCCCCATTATAACCCGGGGGGCAGTGCACAGGAGGTCTGCACACTAATACTAAAAATATATAACGAAAAATGTGCAACTCCTATATAAAAAAGTACGGAAAAGTAGGCCATTATAATGAGTTATTGAAGGATTTGCCCCCCGTTTTATTGCCCCCCTGCGGAAAAATGAAAAAGTACCCAAAAATTATGACGCAATTTTTTACCTATTATGACCATACATGGGCAAGTTGGTCCGGAGTGGGGGGGGAGGTTAAACCCCAAATTAGGGGGGGCTAAAATCTGAGAAACGCAAAATACAAAATACCCATATCGTTTTTTTCTGGAGTGCATTTTACCCATATCGTTTTTCGATTTTGAAGGAAAAATAGGTAAAAAACGCTAATTTTAGGTCAAAAAGCCCTTTTTATAGCATTTTTGAGCTTTTTATTGCTTAAAACATTCATTTTGACCTCAAAACTTAAGTTTGGAGGCAATTAGAAGTCATTTTAAAGACATTTTTTTCTTGATTTTTCCAAAATGGAGTGGGGGGGTTAACTTTTTTAAAATCGTAAATTCAACAATGAAGAGTCAACAATAGTAAATAAACTCTTTTCTATCTCTCCGAAAATCGTCGCATAAACAAAACACCTTTGAAACACTCATTTTAAATCCAGAAAAATTAAATTACACAAAGTAAGCTTAAAACTACATTAAGAACAGTGGATTAAAAAGAACCTATAAAACAAACAAGTCAACATCTAATGTGTTTTTTCAGTCAGCAAAGCATTATACTTGATTTGACAAAAATCTGTTATTTAAAATAAATCATTTTTGTTGGAAGCAGTGTTAAAACAAATCAGAACAGAATGTGTTTTTCTTTTTCATTTTTCTATAAAACCTGTAAGTTTTTACAACAAAATTGTGAATTATATATGTGTTTAAAAATCGAAAAGAAGCTTATTATATTCTGCAAATTAGCACTAATCCATCAATTTCTAAATATTTAAAGTTCTCAAATTAATGTGTGTTTAAAAAAGCTGTGCTGTCTAGACAAATAAAAACACTTATTTTCAAACTACTATTATTATAACCAACATTAAAACATAATAATTTTATAATTTTAAAATAAAAAATCTATTTTATAATTAAAAAAAGCACGCAATTATTGCACCATGTTACAGTAAAATATATAATTTTTGTATTGTCTTTCTTTGAAAACACTTGATCACGACAATTAGTCTTTTACGGTTTTTTAGTGTGAATTTTACAATTTTAGGGAGGTCAACGTTTACGTAAATATCCTGTTGATAAATAAGTTTTGCGATATTGAAGTCTTTTTTAGAGTTAATTTTTTAAAGTCATGTTGCTAAATTCTGAGCATGTTTAAGGTTAAATTTACTTTTACTTTTCCAGAATAGATAATGAAAATATGTCCCGGTGTCGACTTACACAGAACTTTTCTTGGTTCCAAGAGCCCCTGGATTTCAGCTTTACGTAATTTTATACAACTTAGCTGACTATCTTTATTTTATTTTGCACCAAAAATTTACAAAATGTAGCAATTATACGCATGTAGTAAAAATATATATATATCCATATATATAAATATAATATATATAAGTTATATATATCCACATAAACAAATTTAAATTTTTAGAAAAATTTCGAAGACATAATATTTGGTTCGCATCAAAAATTATCAAAGCACTGTTTGAATACACCAGAAATATGTATTAAACAAAATTTTAAATTTAAAAAGTCGACTGCAACATTCATTTTATATTTGATCGATCCTAGGTAGCTACTTTTTTAGAAATAGCTTCAAAAAGGATGCCTTATAACGCTCTAATTACAGCGCAATTTAAAAAAAACCATTCCTTTTTGATATTGATTGAAAATAAATTACGTTTATAATTAGATTTTCTGTTACTACTAGAAATATACGGTAAAATTTTTGAAATAAAATAGAGTGGAATTATGGAAACTTTAAATCTGTGAAGTTTTTCTTTGAAAAAAATAAAAATCTTTTATTTCTTTAAAAAATTTATTTTCTGTGGAAATTTGGTTTATTTACTAAGCACATATTCCCAAAACCCATCATTTTTAAGTCTTTAACCTTAGCAATATGTTTTAAAGCACCAAGAATATTAGAAAAATAAAAACAGATTTTTAATAAAATTGTTTTAATCTTAGATATAAAAAAATTTCTAACAAAATTTGCAGAAGATGTTTATATAAATTACTCGTTGATTTGAACTTTTTGGTACTTTTTGGTATTGCTGTTTTATTTCGTCACACCAAAAGTTACGGAGTTACTAAAGGTTATTTATTTTTTAAATATGTTTTTCATTAATTTTTACTTAATTTTTTTGTTCTATTTGTGGTAATAAAAATCAATAAACTTTTTTTTCTTTTTTAGTATAAAAATGTTATTAATCTATAGGCTTATAAACTTTACATCTTACATACATAAAAAATAGAGAAATTTAAAAAAGTAAACATAATTTTATTAAAATTAATAAATAAAGGCTATTACATACTTTTAAAACAGCAAAACAATTTATATCATTGAAATTATCTCAATTTTTATTATTTGTTTTAATGTTAAATAAAGTTACGCCGAAAACGAATGATTTATTTTTTTATATTTCGTTTGCTAGTAAAACCTGAATTAAAAAAAAACCGACCCAAACAACATTTTTATATTGGGAGATTGGGATTTCTACCCAAACTTAAAATCAAGTTTCGTCCTTATCTTAAAAAAGTATCAAAAAATAATAAAGTTTTGCCTATGTTGGTATTTCCTAAAGTATTTTCTTGATTGTTTTTTGTAATGCTACTTATACTTTGCTTTGTAAGAAATAAGTGCGTCTTTCCACAGAATTGTACGATTATTAATTTTTAAATACAACTAATTCCGGTCACTTTTTTTTCAAATGATTAAGAAAATACGAAAACTGGAAAAAATCGAACTTTTATATGATTTATAATTTAAACTTAATAAATGTAAAAAATGTACAATATTTCAAATTAATTTATATATTATTTCATTTTAAAGATCTGGAACATAAAAACTTGTCCAAAAACCATGAAAACCAAATTAACATAGGTGTTCTTGCATAATTTTCACTAACTTCGACTATACCGTTAACACACTGAGATTTTATTAGCACATAAGGAATATTACAATGTTTTTACTTTTTGTCTGATAAGGCAGTGCTAGATTTTTCCTGTTGTATGAAATAGGTTAATAAAATTTAATAAACAATTAAAACTGCTGAACTAAATAGAATTTCTATCTATTGCTCTGTTTGTGTGTGTTTTATGTGTCGTTTTTGTCAACCATTGAACACAGGCGATAAGCTAAAATTTTATAAATTATATAATTAGTTATTTAAATTTGAATTTCAAAATTTCTGTTGACAAATTCATTCGTTTTTTGAAATTAATTTTAAAGCTTATGAAAACAAGTTAGTCGGTTTAAAATCTGATTAATTGTCGGAAAGCAAAGGATTTTGTAATTTTAAAATTTTCAAAATTTTTAATAAGACAACAGCATAAACATTTAGTAAAGTAGTAGATTGTTTGTTGTGTGCCTAGTCGCGCAGCTTCATTTATTAGCCACAAGGGTTGCAAAAAAAGAAATAGATTAATGACTCTGACTTGTAAGAAGTTCGTGTTTTATTTGCCCAAACTGAATTTTACTGGACCGTTCTTCGTTCTTTTTAAGCAAGCCTTAAATGAACAGGTTAAATAAAATAAAGAAATTCTTTTAGCAATGTCTAAAACAAAAAAATTGATTCCACGTTTAATCATTAGGAATATTTTTTACATTTATTGTTTTTGCATATCGGAATTGCATCTGAATGCATCGGCAAATTGAAATACAACTTAAGATATTTTCTAATTAATTTTATTAAATTTAGTGAATATAAATACAATAATGCACTTTATTTTATAAATGGAAAATTTTTGCTGTGAAGATTTTCTTGATGTGTGGGAAAAATTACATGGAAAAATCTATTAGTTCTCTTGTGTCTCCATACAAATTTATGAAATCAGCCAGATATAAACTAAAAATCATAAATACCTTAGAAAATGATGGCTGTGGAATACTGAATTTAATGTAAAATTTAATAAACAAAACTGTAAAAGACACTTGAAATTGTTAGCTTGGATTAAAAAAGCGATATAAAAAAGTGGATATAAAAAAATAAAGTAAAAAAGACTAAAAAACTAAAAAAAGATCTATTATATTATTAATAATTTGTAATCATCGGCTATCGACTTGTCTCTATTATACCTTTTTTCCTGAAATACTACTTCAACACTGATGTAGCCATGGTTGAATCCTACGGATTTTCAGTATTCAATTAGATATTTAAGCAAACCAAAAATAAAATAAAAAACTAATAAAATAAATAATAAAACTGAATAAAATAAATAAAACTCGGCAAAAATTTTTTAATACTTAAAAATTTAACCCAACAGCTACGAAAAAGTGACAATTTAGAAAACGAAACATTCACAGCTGGTTTTTCTATATAACATCAGTATATATTAATAAAAAAAATAATGAAATTTTAGTTTTTTAAATGTTTAAAAAATATTAAAGTATACCGTCGCAATACTCTGAACCCTGAGTTTAAATTATTAGCTTATATTTTAGCTTTAGGCGTAGCCCTCCTACTTATGAGACTGGCTTTAGTTTATACTGGCTTTAGTTTATGTTAAATTGAATAAAGTACATCGTTTTAAAATAAATTTCGTCAAATCAATTATACCAAATTCTAATATTTTTCAATTCCTGTTTATTTTAATATCAAACGCGCTGACATTTGTGTTCAAAAGCAAAAAAAATACTTTGTTTTTATCAAAAATTAACACTTTTTGTATTTTTTATATTAAATTAATTAGTAAAAAATGCAGTTTGATTATGACAAATTAGTTTTATTTTGTTCATTATATTTCATGAATCTAAAGAATTTAAATTTGTACGACACTGAGACACTAATTGTTTCAAATGCAGTTGTACTTGTTGCAGAAGAATCAAAGATTGTTTTAACACGTCGAACTTATTTTCAAAGCAAAAGTAAACTAAATTTTTTTATTTTTTATTTTTTATACTATTGATTAAAATAAATTCAGAAACTCTTAAAGTCAGACTATGTCAATCGATTCTTTTCGTCACTAATGGCTAATAAATGAAGTGGCTCCAAACACACAACACAACCGCTGGGTTACTAATCTTTATGCTGTCATCTAATAAATATTTGCGAAAAATTGTTAAAATTAAAAAAATTGTTTGCTTAGCCGACAGAGTTGATGGTAAAAATTTACAAAACTACTGATCTTGTTTAATTTTTACATCAAAATAACATTGTAACATTAATTTCTAAGAAACAAAAGAAATCTGTCACGAATGATGAAATTTTATATTTAAATACATTTTCACAAACCTATTTAATCCGATATATTTATTGAATTCATAAATTTAAGAAATTAATTTCTAGCTCATGTAGTATGTCCATTGGTAAACGAAAAATACGACGCATATAAAATACACACACAGAACATCAGGACTAGTTCATTTATAAATCAAACATTATTTTTGACTTATAAATTATGATATACCCATTGAGGAATCTTTCACGTACAGGATATAAAAAGCACAGTTCCAAGCATGGTTCCTGAACCGCTGAATTATCTGTTAAAAAAATTTGTGGGCTATGGGGGGCAGGAGTAAGGTTTTCACAAAAAATTATCAAAATTAAAAAAAGTTTAACATACACACACCTTTTTTTAATTACAAATTTGTTTTGCAGTATTTGTTTTAAATTTATTTAAAGAATTTCTTTTCTAAATTCCTTTTTTTAATTTTTTTAATTTCTTTATTTTTTTAACCATCCATGTGTTGAGTTTCGCATGGCCCCGTGAACACCGCAATGACTTGGTAAAATCGTGAATAAATCGAAATGATTACTATATCGAAATAAAGTCACTATGCGATAACGTAAGTCTATCAGAGGTACAGGTGCTTGAAATTACTTACAAGTAAAATCGGTCAACATATTGTGGGTAGATTTAATTCGAGATGAAGTCTCAAATATCTTCAAAGCTATTTTTCAAAAAACGTAAAAATAATCATTATATTTATTGTTTTTTGCACAGCGTTCGTTGGCTGTAAGTGATTCTTATTAGTTCCTTAATTAAAAATTTATCGGCTGACTTTTTAAGGACTTTACCATTAAACAAAATCGGGGCTTACGACAAACGTAAAAAAGCTATTTATTATTTTTGTCAAAAAAAACTAGCTGTCTTGTTACTGATATAACAACAAAAAAACAACAAAACAATTTTGAAATAAAACTGTAGTTAAATTTTTTTTGTTTGTAAAAAGACAGCAACTGCAAAGCTGGAATTCTCATAATGAAAAATAACGGTTATTTAGTTTTTGCGATTTTAGATTACACAAATTAATCCTAGATATGTTACTAGGAAGCGGCAAAATAAAAAAGTAAAATCTTTTGCATAAATTCCTTTCCAGATATTAATTTTAAATAATGACATTTTAATGTTCTTTTTTGCTTATATGTAGAATTATAAATGTGTATATTAAACTCAAAGATCGTCAGCTAACGGAAATTTTAAAAAAGTTTTTTTTGAATAAATTAAATTGTAGATATTAATTTGAAATAATTACATTTTAGTTTAGTTCGTTTTTCTTGTAAATGAGGCTAATTAAACTTAGCTGACCTGGATAATTTGCGATATTGAATAACTATTTAAACAAAAAGTAATTTCAAATTTTAAACGAAAACTTTGTTATAATTATAAATGTGTATAGTAAACCCAAAAATCGCCAGCCAATGGAAAGTTAAAAATTTATTTTTTTAATAAACTAAGTTGTAGATATTAATTTCAAATAATTATATTTTAGTTTGTTCCTTTCTCTTTTAAATTAATCAAATTAAATCTAAATGACCGGGTTAATTTGTAATATCAAGAATTCATTAATATTTAAACAAAAAACAATCTAAAATTTTAAATGAAAACTTTATAATATTAAAAGCTACTGATTTGATTTTTTTATAAATTATCAAATTAGCCTTGAAAAATTTTCTAATAATAAAGCAAGAAAAAGGGTCGATTTTTCCTCAGGCGTATGTTTAAACAGAAAAGATGTGATATAATAAGAGGTGGACTATAATTTTTGGACTACAGGAAATGAGCATCTGGTTTGTGCAGTTGCGTACTGAATACAAAATTTGCTCAAGAAGTAGCCCGTGTCAACCAAACGGCTGACAATAATGTTTCCTATATTTTTCGGATCCATTTGCTTTAGTTTGTAAAATAATGTAGCAAAGATGCCTATAAAAAATTGATAATTTACTTGCTTTTAATTTGTTTTGTTTGATTGTTATTTATTTTGAAGTTTTTTCCCCCAGAACATCCCATACAAATGTTTTAAGACTATTTATAGTAAAAAAAACAACTAATTTTCCATTAGATTCTATGTTTTAAAATAATGTGTTTTTTATAAAAAAAAATTTTATTTTAAAATCTGACATTAAATTTAAAATTTGCACACTTTAAAACCTCAATACAACATGTTTTAATTATTTTGGTGGTAATTATTCAAAAATATTTATTGTCTATAAGTTGTGTATAAAGTTGCGCGTAAAATCTAATGAAATAATTTTCAATATATAGCATTATATTGTTGCTCTCAATCGACCAATATCCGATCAAAAATTTTAAATCAGTTCAAAGACAATTTTTTTAATTTTCAAAACCCGAAGGCCCCTTCTGTTAAAATGGGTTGTCCAGCATAAACATACCCATGTTAACTTTTTTCAAAAAGTCAAACCAATTATGACATTTCCTGGACTATAAGCTTTGCAATGATATCTCATTTAGCTCAATCATTTTTGGTGGTTACGGAGGAGGGTCCATCCCTTCTATGGTTAAAAAACATTGTCGAAAATAAAAATTTCCATGTTGATCTTTTCAAAAAATATTATTTTCTGATTCTCCATTGGATAAAAACTCTTATCAATACGTTAAAGCAGATTCAAAGACAAAAATTTTTTAACTTTCAAACTCCATAGGGTCCTCTCTCTCTAGTGAAACCATTTTTCGAATTTATTATTTTGCTCAATTAATCGATACTGAAAACATAAACCTTTGAGATTTTTTCATCCAAAAAGCGCTGCGAATCCGCAGAAGCAGAAAATGTGCTGTTCAGTGTTAAACTTCGCGTCTCGACGGGCGGCGGGGCCAACTTTAACCCTGAGCGACACTGGGGTGACATCCTTTCCGCGGATGTGCAGTAATCTCAAAGGGATAATTAAAAAAGTGATACGTAAGAAAGTTGTATAAGTCGTTTAACTATCTTATGATCTTAAGTTTGATTCTTTTAGACTAGTAGTTTGCAGAAATAAAACTTTTAATATATGAGCGTTAGAATAATAATAATAAGAAGAAGAAGAAGAAGAAACAGAAAAAGAAGAAGAAGAAGAAGAAGAAGAAGAAGAACAAGAAGAAAAAGAAGAAGAAGAAGAAGAAAGAAGAAGAAAAAAGAAGAAGAAGTAGAAAAAAAGAAGAAGAAGTAGAAAAAAAAAAGAAAAAAACGAAGAAGAAGAAGAAGAAGAAAAAGAATAAGAAGAAGAAGGTTCTGAATTTTAAACTTTAACCACGTTCTTTGATAACGGTTGGCGTTTTGCCGCGGAACTAAATCGTCTCGTACGCTCCCCTCCCACGCCACGCCGCCATTTTTGGTTAATATATTTTTTTATTTAGTCCTCTCCGGACAGATTTTACTTCAAAGCGTTCAATAGTAAACCAGTTCCAATACAGAACAATTTTTTTTACTTACAGTAAATTTATTTCTTTGTTTATTGTAATTATAGAGCGTTATTAAATTTTAAAATATCCCAAAGACGAAAACTCGAATGGGTGACAAAAAGTAGGAAACAGATGCGGTTTAAGTGTTCACAAATCACTTTTTTTGTTTTGAATCTATATAAATTATTGAAAAATATAACTAATCTGAAATATTTATTAATATTAAATAACATTTAGTAAATAACTAATAAATAAATAACATTTCAAAAATATTTGAAAAAAAATGTTGACAATGGAAGTCAACATCTCGACTGAAAAAATTAAGACAACGGAAGTAGGAAGGGCGCTATTGGACTGCGCCAGAACCACATCTCCTCAATTCTTCTAAAAGAAATTTATGAGCCCAAGGCCTTTATTAACTCTAAATACGGATGCACAACAGATTATTAACCAGTGAGCTATTATACCCTTCTAAAAGTCGTAAATTTCACTATTTGGAGCTTTAAAATTCCGCCAATTAAATTAAATCCACGTCTCGCCTCAATTTTAAGGAAATAAAACAACAATTTTTTACGGAAAATCGTATATTACGTCATAAATACAATAAAATTTTGATCAATTTTCTACGTACGTGAAAAAGAGTAACATTTTTTCTGCATAATAAGTATTTTCACTAAAAATCCTGAGTACAATGTAGCTCATATTTTTAAAAGGTTTAAAAAAATTTCGCTACAATTTGATTTTTAATATGAATCGTATTAACAACTTTATCGATATTATCAGTGTGCAGTTTATAATTGTAGTATTTTTGCTTTAATAACACCCATTTTAAAATTTTAAACAAACAATGCTGTATTTCGTGAGACGTCCTATGCCAATAATCGCGATTTTTTATATTTAAAAAAACTGACCGGAAAGGCTTTAAAAATGACAATTTTTAACGGCTAAAATTTCCTTGTTTTTATATTATATAATTATGAAAAGTTAATATTTGAACAAAACTCTGCGTTTTTATTAGCCAATCAAAGTTTTGCGTCATAAAAGCACACTTTTAATGGGATTTTGATATCGCAATACATTATGACGAGGTCGACCAGATGCAATGCTTCTAATAGTTAATTTTTAATTTTTGTATTTTCAACAGTTCTAAAAATAAATCACTAAATAAAAATTAATTTATTGTGATATTCTGTAAATATTAACGAAATTAAAAATAATTAGCACATGGTATCAAAACGCGTTTACGTGTTTATTTTAAAATTCTGAAAAGGTTATTTATTTAAGCTATTCTAAATAATTGAAGAGGCATTTTATAACAATAAGAACTTTATATCATTTTTATCATCTTTTCATCAGAAATATTTTAAATGAATTTTAAGTAAACAATTCAACAAAATCATTAAATTACATGAATTGAGTATATTTTTGTAGTTTTAAAAGAATCATCTAAAATCTAACAATGTTGAAAACATGCAAAATTAATTTTTTGAAAGGTTTAGTTTCTTTTTAAATTGTCAGCGCTTCATAGCTTCCAGGCTTAATAAAAAAATTTAACGAACAAATGAAATATAATACTTGTTTCACGACATGTTGGTTCAGTAACACACAAACAAAATATAAAAATTTTCAATGTTAAAATACACAATTGAAAAATATAAAATCGGTATCCGCTGGAACAAAAACAAAAATTGTTTTAAAAATTACACAAAAAGAAGCTTGATCAAGAATACATGAAAATTAATTAATAAAGAAAAGAAGAATGAGAAATGAAGAACAAATTATACGGGCTATGTGTGGATCCAACCTAAATGCATACGTATGCATATGTTTATATGCATACGTATGCATATGTTATGCATACGTATGCATAAATTCATATGCATACGTATGCATATTTTTTTAAAAAACAAAAAAAAAATTTTTTATTAATTTCCAAAATATGCATACGTATGCATATTTTGCAACTTATATGCATACGTATGCATTTTTCCGGAAAGTATATGCATACGTATGCATTTTTTTGTAACTTTTATGCATACGTATGCATAAAAGTTAGAAAAAAATGCATACGTATGTATAAAAGTTTCAAAAAATGCATACGTATGCATATACTCTGCGGGAAAATGCATATGTATGCATATAAAAAAAATATGCATACGTATGCATATGAATTTATGCATACGTATGCATAACATATGCATACGTATGCATATAAACATATGCATACGTATGCATTTAGGTTGGATCCACACATAGCCCGTATAATTTGTTCTTCATTTCTCATTCTTCTTTTCTTTATTAATTAATTTTCATGTATTCTTGGCTTGATTAAATAAATTTAAAATATTTTACGTAGAAATGAAAAGAAACAAACAATATTTTTTATTTTCCAGTTTTTAATGCCCTATTACTGCCCTGTATTTAAAAACTGGCCCAAAGGCTGGTTCATACTTATACTTATGACAAAAGTCCAAAGGACAATTTTAGAAAAGCCAAAACGTCCTTTGGAATTTTTCCTTTGGACGAAATATGAATGCTACTTGAAATTTGTCCTTTGGACTTTGTCCAAAGGACAAAAAGTATGAACACTTTGTCCTTTGAATTTTGTTCTTTGGACAAAGTCCAAAGGTCAAAATCCAAAGGACGTTTTGACGCTGTTTTTGTCTTTTGGTCAAAATCCAAAGGACTTTCGTCCTTTGGACTTTGTCTAAAGGACGTTTTGTCATTAGTAGGAACCAGCCTTAAAAGTATCATGAAAGTACGTTCCTCTTAATTACCCAGTGAAAAGGTCTCCGCTCTTAAAGTGAAATTAGATCCCTGCCTTTCGCAACAATATACATGCTTCTTACGTTTATAAACTATGAATAGGTTTTTATTGACTAAAAACGCTGTCGTTAAATAAATAACAATTAAGTAAACATTATTTTTTATTAATACTATGGTAACATATGGTTATTAAAGGTATAATAGTATTTTACGTCACACCTGAAACAAATTTTTTGAAAGCACTTGTATGTATATTATAACAATTTTTTTATTTAATTTTATAAGACTTATACAATTTAAAATGTTAATATTTTTTGAATATCGCATAAACCGGTAAGGACGGGGTGCTTGAGTTATAGGAAAAACGGTTTTTACCTGCCTCCTACCTGCCTCTATGAAAAATTTTGCTGCCTTCTACCTGCCTCCACCCTGCCTCCTACCTACCTCCGAGGCAGTTTAAGCTTCCTCCTACCTGCCTCCTAAACTGGTTATGCTTCATCATAGGAGGCAGGGTCACCTGCCTCCTACCTGCCTTCGAGGCAGTTTTATCTGCCTCCACCCTGCCTCCTACCCACCTCAACCCTGCCTCCAAGGCAGTTTTACCTGCCTCCTACCTCATTGCAGTCTTCGGGAAGCAGGCAAGAGCCGTCCTTACCGGGATAAGGTATACGTAAAAAATGTGTTCGCATGCAAGTAATGACTTCTGTTATTTTTTTGAAGGGCAAAGTACATTATAAATTGTCTCAGTTTTCATGATTGACAAATAAATATATTTACGGGATTTAACTTCAAATAAATTAATCGTAAGCTATGCAGCTAATAAGATCTTTATTCCGCTAATAAGATTTTAAATATCAGCGTTCTTTTTTCTCAAGTAACTTTTGAAAAAAAAGCACGCTTACAATTGATTATTGAATTATAATCGAGTAAATATATTTAATTTTCATACAAAGTCAAGCACTTTGTAAAAACAACGACGTTGATAGTAAAACAAACGCGTTTCACAAAACCACCCTCACAGATGCTATGTTTTTTGATTAAACAATTTTTATGTTTTTCCAAAATGGCAGATTTTGGAGAAATAACATCATTTTAGGAAATATTTGACAATTTGAAGATAGACCAGAAATCCGCTATACGATTGTGAATTTTAACTCACTGCGGATCTCAAAACTATTGTAAATACATTACTTAATATATCTGACAAACACAAATTAAAAAATAAATAAAATAAACTTCTTAAGTAGTTAAGTTCTTAAGTTCTTAATTAGCTGAAGTTTTCCAGACTGAAATTAAGGACGCAACCGCTTTTCGCCAGGAAGAAATAAAGAATAAACGCGCGAGCGAAAAAAAAATTTTAAAAAAAGTTGCCAGTGGTTATGTAACCAATTGTTATTAAGTTGCGTTACATGTTTGTCTGCGCGTGATATTTTCTCAAAAAAATGATGATTACTTGAACACCCTCCTATTTTCACCCTATTAGAATTAATTTTTAGTTTTTAAGTGCGGAAATAACACAAATTGCGTTCTTTAGGGACCTAAATCAACTTTTATTTGTTGGTTTTCAGCGTTTATTGCGAACAGACAGAAATGGATGAAGTAAAACCAGTACTGCTATTGGTTATAAATTTTAATTCACTGCCAAATTATTTCAGAAACGGACGTGTCTTATTGAGACTGTTTTTTGTTTTTTTTTATTCAATTCAATTCTAACTGAAACGGGTGCGTTAGAAAAAGGTTTTTAATCAGTAAAGGAATCTATTAATAAAGGTTGGTTGAAACCGCAGGCAGACACATAACGTTCATTAGAAATTATTCAACATTAGATGGTATAATAGTTGATTTAGAGTAAAACCTAATATTGTATAATTAGGTGTCCAAGTTATTAACTACGGAAGTTAACTCTGGCTCCTGAAAAATGGGGTTCTTATTGAACAAAATTACAAATGCCATTGTTGAACCAACAAAAACATTTATACAATTATTTCTAATAACTAAATTACATTGTATATAGTTCAAAATCATGATAATTGTAATTTTTTTGTTTATCATAATGGCAGCAAATGGATTTCCTTTGATTGGTTATCAAATAATTTGATTTTTTTTATTCATAGCAGAACAGTAGAGCTCATCTGTAGTTTTATGTTTTCTTTAATGTTCTTAGTAAGATCTCCGAGATCCCAACCAAGGTTTCTAAAATATGTCGAAGTTTCCGGATTAAAAGTGCAATCATTCTACTTGGAATTTCAAATTTTCGGCTTGATTTTTAATAACTGGTATCAAGACGGCACAGGGTGTTTTGAGCCGCAAATGGGAGCAGTAAGTAAAGTAAGTAAAGTACAGTAAGAGAAGTAAGTAAACTTGGAGCCGTGAAGAATAGGAACTTGAACTCTTTAAGAAAAAATTGGGTTGTGCTAAGATTTAGGCTTGTCTTAGGCCTAGTTATAGGGTTTATTGATTTTTACTTTAGCTCAAAATTCCCTAATTAAGGCTCTAAATTCCCTATTATTGGCTCCAAGTTCCAGCTCCAAGTTATTTAGGCTCCATCAACCCTGTATTATTAAGACTGAGAGCTGGAAGTTTGAATGTAAGATCATCAATTTATCAAAGTATACATATTTTTTTTTAAAAATGCTACTGCAACTAAAACATCGCACCCGTATAGCAAAAAAAACAGAAACACTATTAAAACAAAAACTACTGACACCGGTTGGTACTTGCTGATAAATATTATAAAAATTATTTGACTGTACTGCGCATATTATTATTTTGTTAAATTAAATAATATTCTTAGAGGCAATTATTACGTTTCACAAAAAAAGTAAATGCGTATAAAATAATTTGTTTTAGTGTTTTCCAATGTTTTTTTAGTTAAATTTTGCACTCAAAAAATACAAAATTATTGCCAAAATTATCCATCAATACAAAACAAAGTGAATGAAAAAAATTAAACACTGCAAACAAAATCAATGAATATAAATAAATATATGAATTTTTAGCTGAATATGTAAATAAATTAATACAATTTTTTGATATAATCCTATTTTTATATTTTATTACAAAAAATTAAACTGGTTTTTGTGTATCACATGAATATAAATAAATATATGAATGCTGCTTTGGTGGGCGTTTTTTAAAAAATTTAATACCGGTGTATACATTACAAAACGCGTATATTATAAACCGTTCTTTTTCAGGATTCCTGAAGTATGTCATGTAAATAAATTAATACAATTTTTTGATATAATCCTATTTTTATATTTTATTACAAAAAATTAAACTGGTTTTTGTGTTTACAAATTTTTAAGTATGTAATCACGTTAGTAACATAGCAGGGCCAAGAATGCATGCATTCTTGGTAGGGCGT
Organism: Microlaimidae sp. YZB2_3; assembly: GCA_030248175.1. Classification (NCBI taxonomy): domain Eukaryota; kingdom Metazoa; phylum Nematoda; class Chromadorea; order Desmodorida; family Microlaimidae; species Microlaimidae sp. YZB2_3. The sequence goes on along the minus strand of JASAMX010023318.1, from coordinate 33,520 downwards.
AATGTTTTTACACTAAAAAATTTTAATACCGGTGTATACATTACAAAACGCGTATATTATAAACCGTTCTTTTTCAGGATTCCTGAAGTATGTCTAAATCCAAAAAAATACTTAAATGCGAAAAATGTATTTACAAAAAAATCATATCTTAACGAGCTTTCATACGTATGTAAGCCGCTTTGTACTTAAAGAATAATCAGGAACCAATAATGGTAATCTAAAACGGGGGCGCATCCAAGGCAGACTTAGCTTCCTGTCTCCGAATTAAGCTTTTTGCCTCTACCTGCTTCCAACCTATACCATCTTAAAATTTTATATATATATAATCCTTCTTATGTGTTGTCCTTCATTTTAGAGCTTGTGGACGATTGAGAAAATATTTTATAAAAAAAAATGGAGATTTAGGAAACTTCGAACCGAGAAAACTTGGAATTTTAACTTGTAGCCAATAATTTAAAAAATCTAAACACATATCTAAGCTTAAATCTAGGTCCCAAGCAATTATTTATTTTAGGCTTCATTTCCGCTTTTCGCGACTTCGTGATCCCGAAAAATTTCCAGACTACAAAGTTCCTAATACTTACCGCTCCAGAGATTTTATACCAAATTGTATGGCTTTGGTTGTTTTTTTCATTTGAGAGTTTTACTTCAAAACAAACATATTTTTCACTTATTATCAGACAATCTGATATACAAATATTTTCGCGTTATACTTCTGGCCGTGTCTTTTATTTCGTGATGGGTAAGGCGGGACAAGTAAAATTTAAAACTTCACTTGACAACACTATTTAAGCTTAAGTATGTTAAAGCACGCAGCCCTTTTACAGCTTTAATTATATCATACAAGTATTCCTGAATAACGCTATAATTATTATTACCAAATAAATACTAAAGCTTGTGTCTTTCAGGGTGAAATTGAGGGCTTACCACTCACCGTTAGGAAGAAACAAAGAATAAACGCGCAAATAAAAAAATTTTCTATGAGTAGTAATGTAACCAATAATTATTGAATTGCATCACGTGTTCTCCTGCACGTGATATTTTCTTAAAGAACGAGTGGTTACTTGACCTCCAACACAATTTCACCCTGATAAAATTTATCTTTAATATTATCCTTCCAGAACACCAATAAACCTATGCTAGCTGAGAAAACTATTAAAACCGCATACATTTTTTTTTTTAAATTTATTTAACCAAATATCAAAAAATAAATATGTTAAGAAAAAAAAAAGATAAAAAAAAATATAACAATCATCAAAAATGATTTCTGTTTAATATTTGAAAAAAAAAGAAAAGAAAACAACGTCTCGATTTGCAGTATTAAAAAAGAAAAAAGAAAGCAAATAGAGTTAAAGAAAGTACTAACAGTTAACAATCAAATAACACACTTAAAAATACTTGAATCTTACTAATTAATACTTTGTAGAAAGTTCAAAAAATGAAAGTCAGAAAAAAAAAATGAGAAAAAAACATTTTGTTTTTTTTTTAAATTTATTTAACCAAATATCAAAAAATAAATACGTCCGTTATACTACAGAACGAGAGTTATAAGAATAAAATAATATGAACAATCATCAAAAATTATTTCTGTTTAATATTTGAAAAACAACGTATCATCTTTTCAAATTTAGGAATTAAAAAAGATGGGATTAAATCAAGAGAGTAACGTGACAGTTAACAATCAAATAACACACTTATCTTAATAATACTTTGAATCTTACTAATTAATACTTTGTAGAAAGCAAACCTATAGGTACTTTTAAAGTTTCTACCAACATTTTCCAATTATTTTTGCGAAAAATCATTTTTTAAACGCGGAAGACGAACACGCTAGTGCTACTTCACATCTTTTTTGCGTGTGCGCTGACGGTTTTTGGCCATTCCATAACGCAATAAAGCGTAAAAAACGATTTCAATTGCGCGTTTGACACTTAATAACAATTGGAAAAGGTTAAATTTCGTATCGTTCTGCCCAATTAATTCAAAAAACTAGGACTATTTTTAAAAAAAGAAGATCGTAAAGCTAGTAGCTTGTTTATGTGCGTAATTTTTCGTACCTTGATTTCTTCAAGGTTTAACTTTCTTTAACGTAACTAAAGTAACGTTGGTTTTGAAAAAAAAATTCGGTTTCTAACAAGAAATGAACAGTTAAACATATAAACACATAAAATTTAAAAAAGCCAAGAGTGTTATTGCCTCTATTTTTCAACCACCCTATTTATTCGGAGTAAAATTAATAAAATTGTAATGTTAAGTTTGAAATATTTTAAAATTCCTGGCATTCTTCAAGAGAATATGTACATCACATTAAATAAACATACGTAAATTATTATTAGAAACTTTTGCTTAAATGAAAGTCTTGTTCAGTTTACTCAGAAAAACTAAGGTTTACAATTCATGGCTTTTTCATGATTACTTTATGAACTTATTAATTTTATTACGATAAGATAATTATAATTTTAATTTAAAAATATTATGTTATTGAAAAAGGCGTATTGCCTTTTTATTCAAAGTTACATACAAATTACGTCCACTATTAACATATTTAATTTATTTATAATACCCGTCTTTTAAGTATACAAATTAGTTTTTCTTTGTCACAACTAAAGTCGATCAATAATTTTGAACATTTTCAATACCGAATGAATGGAACGCCTAATTTGTTCTTGGTTTATTTTCGCAGTGAATGTAAGTACCAAAAAATTGAAAACAGGCCATTAGCAACGCGTAATTTTACGCCTCGCTTTCTATGATAATCAATATTGATGCTAGTTAAACAAAAAAACACAATATTTTGAATGTTTTTACATATTTTGTAAAAAAACACAATATTTTGTTATTTACATATAGGGTAAATTTTTATTGGTTTGAATTTCGCACCATGCGAGACTACGGAAGCCGTATTTCAAAATTACTATAAAAGGCATATTGTTTGAATAAACTTTTGGGGTTATGGTGAGAAAAAACCCCCTTTAATTACATCAACAAAATTTTAACAATATATAGCTTTTTCTTTAACATTTTTGCTCCTACTCTCCTGTTACTTCCTACATAAATAAAAAAAATCGCAGCAATCCAAAGCACCATATAGAACAATGAACAAAGACCGCATTATCTTTTCGGGTATCAAACAGCAAAATTTTGTAAAATTCAAAATCAAACGCCGTAATTTTTATTCATCCGACTTGTGTATATTTTTTAGTCTTAAAATGCGCTTAACATGAAATAATAATTTTTTAATTTGTTGCGCAAAAAATGAGTTAATACGGGGGGGGGGGGGGGGGGGGGGGGGGGGGGGGGGGGGGGGGGGGGGGGGGGGGGGGGGGGGGGGGGGGGGGGGGTGGGGGGGGGGTGGGGGGTTGGGGGTGGGGGTTGGGGGTTTTTTTGGTGGTTGGTGTGTTTGTGTGAGTGTTGTTTGGGTTTTTTTGTTTTTTGTTTTTGGTTTTGGGTTGTTTGGTGTTTTTTGGGGCGGGGGGATATTCTGGTGTTTTGGTTTTTTTTGTGTGGTGTTTTGGGGTGTATCGTTATTGATTTTTTGGTTGTGTTGTTTTGATTGGTTGCTTGGTTTTGTGGGTGTTAGTTGGTTTTTTTAGATGGTGGTTTGTTGTGTTTTGGTTTTTTTATTTTTTTTTCTTTTTTTTATGTGTCTCTATCGTTCTTTTTTTGCTTTGTTTTTGTTTTAGGGTTTTTATTTCTTTTGGGCGTTGTTATTTTTTGTTTTGTATTTCGAAGCAAACGATTTTCAAAAAAGATTAGGAAGGAGAAGGGGTAAAGGGTGCGTTTTAATTCATTGTCTTGTATTTGTTATTAACTTGTTTTTTTAGGTTTTGAATATTATTTAAGTCTTGCTATATAACTATTAAGTTCGCACGGGAAAAATTGTTATATGTACCAAGAAAAATACTAGGGTAATTTGCAACTTTAGATTTTTATTGTTCGTTTAAGCATAGTTATGGCCGTTTTGTAGGTGGCGAATAATGGCACGCGCTTACTTTGTGATTTTTAAAAAAGTTCAAACTTCCTGATTTTTAGTGTAAACAGAATATTCAAATTTTGCACTGAAATAACAATATAGCTATTGTTTGATTTTTAGGCCAATTTTGGCTTGATTGAAAAAGCCAGAAAAAACTTATTAATAAAAAATAAAAAAGGTGGCGAAATTGGCAGTTACCCTATATTGAAAAAAATACGCAGATTTGTCGGCATTTTATGCAAATAAAGTTCATTTTTAAAAATTCCCCAAAACACCAAGGTTCATATTTTAAAAATTCCCCAAAACACCAAAGAAAATAAAATATTGCCATTAAAATTTCGGTAGTGCAGTGGTGGTCTTTGGATCGCATTTGGGGTCCTAGTTCGACCCCTCGTGTGTGTTTTTTCTCGCCTAGGCATCTTCTACATAACATTATGTTTATTCATTTCTTTATCGTTTTACATGAAAAAAAAACCGATGAAATACGAGATTATTTTAAGTTATTGTGTATTGATGTCAACTTTTGTTTTCGTATTTGGTTGTTGGTATTTTGTGGGGAATATTTTTTTTATTTTATGAATTAGGTTGGGTTTTTTTTGGGGTTTGATGATGTGATTGAAGAAAAGGTATGGTGGTTTTTTGTCGCTTTTGGTTAAAGGTGGAAGGTGGATGTGAAGGGGTTCAGCATTATCGTGACACCCGTCCGTCGTGCACCCGTCGTGTGCACGTCGTGTAAGCTGTGTGGATGACACGTCGTGTGAACGTGTGATGAACGTCGTGGAACGTGTGGGGGGGGCGTGTAAAAGGTGTAGTGGAGGTAATATTTGCAAAGCAAACGATTTTCAAAACAAAATATTTTTATTTATTTAGAACGTCGTTACATTAAAATCCCTCGAAAATACATCGAACTCATTTGAGTCTCAATTCATTTAACTCTGACGCATTTCAGCCCTACCTTGTCAAAATTCCCTGTTGCCCAGGCCAAACCTGTGTAGGCCCAGGAGTTGTTACACCACTGCATGTTCAAACTGCAAAGTCTTTTCAAAGTCCATATTATAAACATTGTACAGTAAGGTAACTGACTTAAATTCAGCCATCTTAATTTCGGCCACCGGCTGTTATTTTCGCTAAAATAATAAAAAACTATCAAATGAATTGCGTATAGCTAAATTAAGCTAATTTAATTCTGTTACCTTACAATTAATAATAGACATAAAATATAGAACATACCAAATGACACCACTAAACGAAAATTACCGTAATGCCTGCATATTTTTAATAGGCAAATAGTGTTAAAAAATAAAGATAAAAACGTACATCAAAAGAAACTATAAAAACAAATCGTACTATTATTGTTTTTTTAAACTTCTTGGCCTAAAAGTTAATTATAGTGGAAGGTTAGATTGCGTGAGTTTTGAAAGAAAATATGAAATCAAACCAGAAGGAAATATATTGTAGAAGTTTATTATTTTCAAAGGAAAATTTAATCCTCCAAAACTCTAAGTATTAAAACTAACAGGTATTTTTGTATAAAATTTCGCCGGAATAGTAGGAAAATAACTATATAAATATAAACATGATGAATATATGAATTTCTATTTTGTGTATCAGGCCTAATAATTTTGAAACTTGTAATAATGACTCAGTTTTACCTTATGTTTCAAATCAAATGTTTACGTTTTTAGATTTTAGTGTCTAGTATTAATAATTTACGCACAAACAGATCTTATTTCTTCTGAACCATCTAATTTTATAGTAAAAAAATTAGAAAAAAATAAAGAATAGAAACTAACCAAGGAAAATTTTTTTTATCATGTTTGAAACTGCTTACAGAATCGAAGTCCAGCCATTTAACAAATGAACTAAAAAAAATTACCGACTTTAATGTGCAATTATACAAAGTAAAATTGTTAAAAGTATTAACTAACACTATTCTTGGCACTTATTTTCACAATTTTAATTAACACGTAGCCGTATATATGTTTAAAACTGCTTACAAAATCAAAGTCCAGCCATTTAACAAATGAACTAAAAAAAATTACCGACTTTAATGTGCAATTATACAAAGTAAAATTGTTAAAAATATTAACTAACACTATTCTTGGCACTTATTTTCACAATTTTAATTAACGCGTAGCCGTATAACAGTAACACGTACACGACAGCCATATATTATTTTAAAAAAATTGTGCTCAATTTCGGGATATATTTCATAAAATATTGGTGAAATACTGACTCTAGTTAACGATTGTCGATGTGAAAGTGTATTTTTAAATATAAATCGTAATCTAATAATGATTTAATACTATCCTTGAGTCAACTTATTATAATCTTGTGCCAGTGTTAGTAAGGAGAATAAAAACTTACTTTTGAGATGATTATAGCCAACAAAATCAATATACAAAAGATTTATTATTAAATTCGGTAATGTTTTAGTAATTCTAAAAATTATGTAAATAAAGTCAAACGCAAAATCAAAGAATTAGGGTAACTGACTTAATTTCGGCCACCTTTTTTTATTTTTTTGAATAAGTTTTTTCTGGCTTTTTCAATCAAGCCAAAATTTGGCCTAAAAATCAAACAATAGCTATATTTGTTATTCCAATGCAAAATTTGAATATTTCTGTTACACTTAAAAATCAGTGAAGGTTTAAACTTTTTTTTTAAAGTGGCCGAAATTAAGGCGCGTGCCATTTATTTCGGCCACCTACAAAAAACTGGCCATAACTATTGCTTAAACGAACAATAAAAATTTCTAAAGGTTGCAAATTTACCCTTAGGTATTGTTCTTGGTACATATAACTTAATTTTTCCCGTTTGCAAACTTTAATAGTTATTAGCAAGACTTTAAATAATTATGTCAAATCCTTAAAAAAACAAGTTTTAATAACTTGTATTTTTTGTTCAATTTTTATTTTTGGCTTAAAAAACGTCAAAACAAAGTCAAACGAGCAAAAAAAAATTCTTTATAAATACGGTAGTACATTGATATTTAAAAAAAGCAAAAAACGGCAGGTTCTTTCACCTAAATTTTAAGGTGGCCGAAATTAACGGAATCTTAAAATGCGCAGTTAGTTAAACGCATTGCAAAGTAATTTTGAAGAAAATATCAAAACATGAAAATTAACAACTTTGAGCTTTAAATAAAAGATATTTTAAGGTTATATATTGCTTCGTTCTAAATTTGATGCAATTTAAACACATAACAAAAATTAAGAAAATCATAAAAAATTCACTTTTTGTATGAAAATATTGATAATGTAGAATAATAAAAATAAAAAACTTTTGCAAAAACACTTTATTCAACATTAATCCAGTTACTTTTGTGCTAGTTCTTTTGTGTTTTAAAAATAAGCCAATTTTCTAACACCCTAAATTGGTGGCCGAAATTAAGGCGTGGCCGAAATTAAGTCAGTTACCCTAATTAAAACAAAACAATTTTCTAATTAATAAAATATGAACGTGCATTTCAAAAGAACAAGCAGCCCCTTTCAACCATATTGCAGTCATAAAACTTCCCTCTAGGCTTGGGGTTTATTTGCTATATTTTTTATATTTCCACTTTTTGTATTTTCTAAAAATAAAAAAGTGAAGCTAGATCCAGAAAACATGTTTTCAGTTATACTACACATTGATTTAAAGTTTTATTGTCCAACAAGCAGTTGTTCAAAGTGTATGTCAAAAATTGCTTTAATTTCTAATATATTAAAATATTTCGGCTTTCTATCAACAAAAAGCTTTCATTAATACTTAGTAAATTAATTCACAGGCAAAAATTTTCAAGTTCTAAAATCCAATCAAAAATTTGAATTCCACAGCGTCACAATGAAAACAAAATGCAATGCAAGAAGCTTAAAAAATTCTCCTGAAGAATTTAACTGTTTAGTTTCTGGTGATGATAGAGTTTTTGGAGTTGTAGATGTAATTATCAAAAGGTGGCTTAACAATACTATTACCGACAGAATGATTAATCAAAATGACTTTTTTAGTCTGTATCGGAAAGACCGGTACAATCAAGAAAGTCATTTCTTAATAAATCCCTTGATGCTATTTAAATCAATATTAACGAAAAATACACTAGTCTTGAAATTTTAGCTGTAGACATAAAAATTCGGGGTAATAATAAAATTAGATTAATACAGATACAGATTAATATTTATACAAAAAACCACAGACACAAAACAACAAAATTTATTAATTTTTACTTTACTGTGCGAATTAACGGAAAGTCTTAAAGGGGTTCAGAAACAAATAATCCAAGGTCCAAATAATCGAAGAAAAATCCAAGCCTAGAGAAAAATAATCCAAGATTACTAGGTATAAATAATCCAAGGTAAGTTTTAAAGGGGTTCAGAAACAAATAATCCAAGGTCCAAATAATCGAAGTAACTAGGTCCAAATAATCCAAGCCTAGAGAAAAATAATCCAAGATCACTAGGTCTAAATAATCCAAGGTAGGTAAAAATAATCCAAACAAAAGCGCTGCGAGTTGGATTATTTGTTTGCACTTGACTTGAGCTTATATTTAATTTATGATGTTTAGATTGCAATTTCAAGAAATCGCGCTGGCAGCGACTGAATTTCGCATCTCGAGCTAAAATTTAACAGTAACTGGATAGATTTTTTAGAAGTTTATAGAAAATTCTTGAATAATATAAACATTTAAGTTTTAGACACACTATTTTATTCTTAGCATTTTTTTTATAATCATGGCTCAAGATTTCGGTTTTTTCGAGCAATTAAAATTTTTAAGTAAAAAATATATCGGTTACTTCACTACTAAAATCATAGTTTTCCCGGTATTTTGGAGTTTTTTTTTTAAAACATGAGCAAATGGTAGTGAAACTATATTTTTGTAAACTGTTCTTCTAACTTAAACATAAAACGTCTTGCCTTCCAAAAGTTCGCATGCTTACAGTAAGAAGTGAAATGTTAATGACAGATCCTAATGCTAGTGATGTTTCTACCCTTATATAGCATACTCCGGAGCTCCGGCCATTTAAAATAAAAATGTAACTCTGGAATTTCGGAGCTTCGCTTGTTTAAAGGGCGATTTTAATCTTATTTAATTTAAAATACAGTTAATACATTCCATCTGCATGTTTAAGATTATTTCATTGTTTTAAATATGTTTTGACCAGAAAATTAGTTTACCAAACATTTGCAAAACATTCCATGGCATTGAAGTTTAATTATTTATAAAATTTGAACAAAACAGAGCGGAGCTCAAGTTTAATTTTAATGGTTTAATTTAAGAGTTTTTAATTTAAGTTTAATAATTCAAAATCAAAAGTCTAATTTCAAGAACTATAGGCAAATATAATCTTCCTGACCTCAATAATCGCAAAATTGAATCGACTAATTAACAACAAAAATATTAAAATTTTTTTAACAAAATAATATATGATGGTTTAATAATATAAATCAAAACCCTATTTTATAATTATTTTAAAAATTTCTAAATTTGGAACCCAAATGCAAATTTTTAAAGGCTAAAGTTGGTTAATTTTTGTCGATTTTGTAAAAAGGTAGAATTAAAAAAATTATGCGTTTTTATTTGTTTTTTTTTAAATCATAACCGCCCAATTTAACCACTAATGTCTGCATACTAATTTTCGAAGAGAGCCAGATATAATTTAACCATAATATATAAATTTTAGTAATGTTCCTACCCTCCAATATCATTCCCAGGAGCTCCGGACAATTGAAGCGGAGGGAGCCCAAGAGCTCCGGAGTTTCGGAGCTGCGCCCATTAAATGAGTGATTTTAACCTTATTTAAGCTTGAAAAACATTTAAAGTGACTTTATCTGGACTTTTAACACTATTTCTAGCGTATTAAAAAAGTTTTGAAAAAAAACTTAATTTGCAAAAAAATTTTGACAAAAAAACATATTGCATCACTCTTTAATTATTCATGCAATTAGTACAAAAATAGGAAAAAGCTCTGGCGCTCTGGAGCTCCGGCGCTTCGAGCGCCGGAGCAAGCTCCGGAGAAAGCCCCGCCTTTTCTTAATATCTTTTGTTTTGGATTTTCTTTTCGCGTCATGGTCAACAGTTGAAGAATTCTGGCAACGTTTTAAACGTTTAATTAATGAAGGAATTCGTAATCGCGTTCCTCTTAAAAAAGTTTACAAAAAAAACACCCACAAGTATTTAAATTATATTAAAAAATTAAAAAACAAAAAAACGTAAATCTTCGCGCAAACTCACAAATGATCCTAAAACTCAAAATCAACATAAAAATTTATGTAATGATTACAAAATACTAATTAAAAACTATTATATAGATAAAGAAAAACAAATATTGAAATCTGCTAATAAAAATGCTTTTTACAAATTCGTTAACTGTAAACTAAAAAATAATCCAATCATACCGCCTCTAAAAAAAGAAGATGCAACCCATGCAACAAGCAATTTAGAAAAAGATTTGCTGACTATTTTAGGTCGGTGTTTACTGAGAATAATGGAAATTCACTTCAGTACACACAACAAAAATTAGGAAACTAAGAAAACATGTTTTTAGCGTAAATAATGTTTTGAAAGCGATTAAAAAACTCCCAAACAAAATTTCTAGAACGCCTGATGGTTTACCAGCTTCTTTGTTGAAACGTCTTGCAGCAGTAATTTCAGATCCATTGTCAAAAATATTTCAAAAGTCTTTTAATATGGGTATTTTACCCGAAGACAGGAAAACAGCTTTTGTCATACCATTGTTCAAAAAAGGGTCTAAAAATAATCCAAATAGCTATCGTCCAGTCTCTTTGACATCTAATGTATGCAAAATAATGGAGCATTTGGTTAAAGATGAACTTTTAGCGTTTTTTTTGTAAATTATTTGTCTAGGTGCCAGCACGGCTTTATAAGGCTAAAAGTTCAACTTAACCCAACTTCTGGAAACGCTTAACAAGTGGACTATTTCTTTAAAAAATATGAAATTTATTGACGTTATATATTTGGATTTTACTAAGGCCTTTGACAAAGTTTCTCATAAAAAGTTAATCTATAAACTGGAAAATCTAGGTATAAATGGAAAATTTTTGAAATGGATTGAAGGATTTTTAATAGGAAGAAAAATGAAATTTCTTATTAATAATACAGAATCTTCTCTTCGAAATGTCAAGAGTTCAGTGCCGCAGGGTTCTGTCTTAGGCCCTCTTCTTTTTTTGATTTTTATTAACGACTTAATTGAATGTGTTCATAATTCAGAGATTGCTCTTTTTGCCGACGACGCGAAGGTTTTCACTAGTTATTCTTCATGCAATGAAATTGAAAAAACGATTGAATTACAGGATGATTTAAACAGAATATCTATTTGGTCTAAAGACTGGCAAATGGAATTATCAGAAGAAAAATGTGAAGTCTTACATTTGGGTTTAAAACAAAAAATTAACACAAACGCTTATAAAATTAATGGAAAATTTTTAAAACACGCCAAATTGGTTAAAATTTTAGGGGTTTATTTAACAGAAAATTTTAAATTTTCAGAACATTGTAAAATAATTTCAAAAAAGGCATTTGCATTATCATCTTTAATATTTAGAACTTTTACTTCTAATTCCTTGGAAAATTTATTGCGCGCTTACAAAACATATGTAAGACCCATTTTGGAATATGGTTGCGTTGTATCGATTCCGTACCAGCAAAAAGATATAACTATTATAGAAGGAGTACAAAAAAATTTTACACGGCGATTATTGAAAAGATGCCGTCTTCCATATGTTAATTATAAAAAAGATTATAATTTTTAAATCTTCCCAACAAATTTTTGAGCGGCGTTCTTTATATTATAAAATTATTAATAAAAAAACAAATCTTGATCCTAACAACTTTTTTTAATTTCAATACCAATCCCACTAGAGGTCATTCATTTAAACTTAAGGTCCAAAAAGTAGAGTAAATGTTAAAAACTTCATTTTTTGTAATAGGGTAGTTTCCAGTTGGAATGCTTTAACAACAGAACAAGTATCAGCCACTTCATTGATGGTTTTCAAAAAGTGTTTAATAAATGGTTCATACTAGTGCTACTCCGTAGCCTTTGAACCATGTTCTAGTATTGTTACACCATGTTTGTTGTTGTTTTTTTGTTGTTTATATGCCTACCGTAATCGGTTCGCATATATTTTGTGATGTCATGATATAATGTGTTTATTTCAATGCTAGAATAAACTACTTTGACTTGACTTAAAATAAATACCATATTTTTGTTTGTAATAATATGTTAGCAATACACAAAACTAGTTATAGAAGTTTACATAATAATTACTTAAAAGTAACTGTATGGCTTAAAGCAAGAGATTTTAAAAATGTGTATTCAATATATTGCACATAAAAACTGTAATAAATTGATTAAAAATTACGTTAATAAAAAATTTTTATTTTAATATAGAAATATAACAATAATTATAGACACCTTACAAAAATAGGGAAGAACCAAAAAAAAAACCCAGGGGTCCGAAACTACATTTTTGAAAACTTCTAGAGTGGATGCGCTATTGTGCTTTTTCGAATTGCTATTTGCGTTAGTTTTTGCGCGCTTTTTGCGTTTGTTTTTTGGTTGTTTGATTTGAAATTTTTTTGTTGTGTTTTTTGTGTTTTGGTTTGTTTTGTGGTTTTTTTTTGTGTTGTGTGGGTTGTTTTTTTTTGTACGGGGGGTGGGGGGTGTTGGTTTTTGGGGGGTTTAGTAATAAAAGTATTGAACGTTTTATATTTGTTAAAAAAAAACAAAAAACACATGATATAGATTTTCATCACAAAATCGTATCAAGTAAACAAAAAAGTCACGAGATTGGAACTAAAATACGAAATAATTACAAGCAATTAAAATAAATTACTTATTTGTTAGTTTTTATATTATTGTTGACTTGTTGGTTAAATCAACACTTTACTTTTATACTTTGTTGCAGCAATTATGATTTTAAAAAACGTTATTTGAAATCATAGTTGATGTTTTTTTATGGACGTACACGTATCCTCCTTAAAAAACTTCGCCCACAAAAATACAAAAATCAATAAATTACTATGTTATAATCTGTGTCCTTAGTGTCGAAAAAAAACTTAAAATCATAAAAGGTAGGCGTCTTTGAAATGCGTACTTGAAAATAAAAAAAAACTTTGAATTTTTTTTTACAAAAAATAAAAATAAATATTAAGTACTATGTAATTAATATATTTAATTCGCAAAAACTGTCATAACTTGTATTGAAGGTTTTGGCAGAAGGCAGTGGCAGAACGTTCGTCTTGCATACTAAAAATTCCCTGAATTGAGTCCCGAGTAGGATTTACTACATAGTGATAATATTGATCGTTTGTTAATAGTATTTTTATTAAGTAGCATTTGGTTGCTCTGTTAGTACAAAGTAAACATCGGCCTTGCGTATTCTGCTTTATGGAAAATATTTCATGGAATCTTAAAAACCAAATAATCATTTTAATTGTATACTAATGAGAATTACAATGATGCTTTTTAGATTTTTATAGTTTTTTTGTGTTTATATAATAATTAATATATTACAAAATACAAATAACCACGAATAAAATATAATATTCTAAAGACACCACTGTGTGGTTCGTTTAAATAAAAATAAATCGATAAGTTAGTTATTAAAATTACCTTAATATTGTAAATATTGCATAAGTTATCACTATGAGTTTACAAAATATAGATTAAAATCAAAAATTTTATTCTTGATAATATAAAGCAATTGTTATTTTTCTATAAAAAACTTCTTAGGAATTTTATAATTTCTAAGTACGCCTTTCAAACACGTGTATTCAACTTTTAAAATTTTTAGAATTTTCTTTTCGAGACTCAGGACAAAAAATAACATGGTAATTTTTTGATTTTCGCATTTTTGTGGGTGGAGTTTAGTTAAGAGAGATGCGTCTATATTCAAATAAATTAATTTGGTGAACTTGAAAACTTTTAAAACAGATATATTAAATTTTCAAAGGAGGGAAATGTAGTGCCTTTTTAATTTGCTTTGTGGTCTTTTTTTACAACTGTTAGTTAATTTTCTTCTCTAATTAGAATATTTTTTATGTTTAGTCTTTCCATTCAAAAAAAGATTAGTGAATTCTAAAAGGAAAACAAAAAAAACTTAATGTTTTTACCGCCTTTCCTTGTTAAAAAATATATTCAGTAAGGTAAAAATTTGTTTTGATTTTGTTTTTATCATTAGTATGTAAACCATTCTGATAACCCGTTCCCATGATGACCTTTTCCCCTGTTACCACGATAAAAATTTTGTACCGCCACGGTGAAATCTTTGTGCAGGATGGTGGCATCTGTTTTTGAATATTGTGGTGTGTAAGTTTCACCGCGGTTATTTCTAGTAAGAATATATAATACAAGAGAATTTCGGACCGGACATTATTATTTTGACCAAAACTTTGCTAGAAAAGTCGAACTGGCAAACATTTCTACGACTTTTAGAGAAAATCCGCCATTTTCTGCTAGTTTTCCCGCGCTGCGATTTTTAACACAGTGTTGGTTTTTTTGCAGTGGGACTGTGACTTCTTTCGCACTCAATACTGTTTTATTCGCACTGCGATTATTTTAGCACTGCAAGTCTGGTTCCCTCGCACAACAAAAAATACAGCTGCTGGTAGTCACTTTCAATAGAGTAAAATATTTCAAAACATGTTTTATTGAATTTTAAAACGTTGGGAAGTTGCTTTATTTCATTTAAACTAAAAAGTACGTCAAAAAACTTATTTTACTCATCTGAACAAAAAAATCTTGATTTGCAAATTTACAGAATTAAATTTTTTTTCTTTTACAGAAAATTACAGTCAAGCTTGTAGTGCAAAAAAATCGCAGTACGAACAAAGTAGTATTGAGTGCAAAAAAATTCGCATTTCCTACTGCAAGAAAATTAACACTGTGTTAAAAAGGGTAGAGCGGGCAAACTAGCAAAAAATGGCCGATTTTTGTTAGAAAAATCGCAGAAACGCATGTGCATGTGCGACTTTTCGAGCTAAATTTTGGTCAGAAATTTAGTGTATAGTCGGAAATTCTCTTGTGTTGTATATTCTTTTTTTTACGTATCGCCTACGTCATACCTAGGTGATACATAATAGTTTATGCGTGAATAAAATTTACATTTTTTTTTCAATTTTCACCATTTCAATTTGCTCATTTCCTGATTACAGGAACGGGTTTAGTATATATGGTACATATATAAGTATATAGTCGAAAGGTGGATAACCTTAGTAAGGTATGTCACAGCAGCGTTTCTCATAAAATCTAATTTGAACCGCATGTCTGTCCAGGAGAATATCATTTATTAGACCCTAAAAAGTTTGAAAAAATCTTTATAAAGTTTTATAGAAAAATAACAAATACCGGTGCCTAATATCAAAAATATATAATAAAGGAAAAATGAGACACTTGGAACAAACTGCTTGAAAAAAACAGGTCCCATTTAAATAGGACATAGTAATATTTTTGCTAATAGTATACAATTAATCTTTAAGTTGCAAAAGCAGTCATCACTTGTGCAATTTTTTTATTTTTCTATAAAAAAGTTCTTACGATTTTTTTTTAATTTTCAGGTACACCCTTCAAAAACGCGTATATAATTTTTAAAATTCTTGGAATTTTTTTTCGCGACTCAGGACATAGTTTAACATAGTAATTTATTAATTTTTTTTTTTGAAAAAAATAGGTCCCATTTAAATGGGACATGGCTTTTTCAAGCAGTTTGCTCTAGGTGTCTGATTTTTCCTTTATTATATATTTTTGCTAATAGTATATAATTAATCTGTAAGTTGCAAAAGCAGTCCTCACTTGTGCATTTTTTTATTTTTCTATAAAAAAGTTCTCACGATTTTTTTTAATTTTCAGATACACCCTTCAAAAACGCGTACCTAATTTTTAAAATTTTTGGAATTTTTTTTTCAAGACTCAGGACATAGTTTAACATAGTAATTTATTAATTTTTATGTTTATTTTTTTTAGAAAAAAAACAGGTCCCATTTAAATGGGACATGGTTTTTTCAAGAAGTTTGCTCTAGGTGTCTCATTTTTGCTTTATTATATATTTTTGCTAATAGTATACAATAAATCTGTAAGTTGCAAAAGCAGTCATCACTTGTGCATTTTTTTATTTTTCTATAAAAAAGTTTTTACGTACCTAATTTTTACAATTTTTAAAATTTTTTTTCGAGGCTCAGGACATATTTTAACATAGTAATTTATTAATTTTCTTTTTTTTTTAAAACAGGTCCTATTTAAATGGGACATGGTTTTTTCAGCAGTTTGCTCTAGGTGTCTCATTTTACCTTTATTATATCTTTTTGCTAATAGTACACAATTAATCTGTAAGTTGCAAAAACAGTCATTACTTGTGCAATTTTTTATTTTTCTATAAAAAGTTCTCACGATTTTTTTTTAATTTTCAGGTACATCCTTCAAAAACGCGTACCTAATTTTTAAAATTTTTGGAATATTTTTTTCGAGACTCAGGACATAGTTTAACATAGTAATTTATTAATTTTCATATTTTTTTTTGAAAAAAAAAACAGGTCCTATTTAAATGTGACATGGTTTTTTCAAGCAGTTTGCCCCCTGTTGAATAATCCACAAAAGTGTTCCAAGACTGGAAGTCAGCACCAGTTAAGTACTAGGCTATACTGACCCGTTCTAAATCGGAAACATCAACCATCAACACAACGGGAGCTCTTACATTAAAGCCGAATTCTATCAGGGTGAAAACAGCAGGGTAGTAAAGTAACCACTCGTTCCTCAAGAAAATATCACGTGTAGAAAAACACCTGACGCGACTTAATAATAATTGGTTACATCATCCCTGCCAACTTTTTTTTATTATTTTTTTTCTCGCGGGTTTATTCTTCTTTTCTTTCTGGCGGCGAGCAGTCACGCCCTTAATTTCAGCCTGAAAGATTTTAACTATAGTGTTAAAACAATTAATGAGTGAATGTCTCAAAAAATAATTTATTGTATGCAAAAATGGGATTTTTGACTTTTAAAGTTAAAACTAATGGTGATTTATTTTCAATACTTAGAAAAATTCAGTATTTATTCAACTTTCAATTTTAACAAACTCAACTTAACCTCTGAAAATCAGTATTTCCAAAAGTAAAATTTTAAATTTATTATAAAAAAATCATCATAAATGTTGGTTTTATATTGGTTTAGATTTTAATTTGCATTACACCATTTTTGTATGCATTGTCAACTGAAACACTCAAAATTGTAGGTTCGCCTTGTAATTTAGCCCATTATCTAAATACTAAATTTTACAATACCAAATTATTTCTTGGGATTATTTGTTTCAAAATATTTAACACAAAAAAACGTAGTTTAACTTGAATCAAAATTTTTAGTTCATCTCCTACATACTTCAAAAATTACTAAATAGCGAAAAGACAAAAGAAATCTTAATGGTATCTTTTCCTGATAAAAAATATTAGCAAAAATAGATTAGAGCAGCTGAATTTTTTCAGGCTAAAAAAACGGTGTACCTCTCACCGTCAAGAATAAATAAAAAAACGCGCAAGCCAAGAAAAAAAATAAGTGGTCTGTGGTAATCTAACCAATAATAATAAATTGCGTTACCTGCTGCTTTGCACGTGATTTTTTTTTGGAAGAACGAGTGGTTACTTGACTATTCTGACGATTTCACCTGTTGGAATTTATCTTTAATCCGTAAACTTTTATATTAATTTCTTCTTTTTTCTCTTTTATGCGCATTTGTACTAAAGACTTCTCATAGCAAATGACATTGAGAATTTTTTATTCTCATTAAACAAAAAAAAACTAACTTTTTTCTCCAAAAAGCCTTGTTAATTAACTGCAGGGCATCCTTAATAAAAAATTTTTCGATCCTAAAACTGCAAAGGTTTTCGTATTTTGATAGTAATTGCGCAAATCAGAACATTCTAGCAATAAAATTAGGTAATTTTAAACAATTTTTCGTTCGCTCCGTAAAAACATGGGCTAAAAATAAACTGTTTTTACGACGGTAAAGGAAAAATTAACCTAATTAAAAAGGTTTTTCCAACAATTTTATTACATTTTTTTAATTTTAAAAATTTGTTGACGCCAATTTATTTAAACCATTTTCGGTGGCTAATTTTGGAGAAAATTATTAAAAAATCTTTTTGTTTAGTTTTCTTGATTTTGGAAAATCAGGATTTTCAATATGCGATATTTCGCAAATAATCTAGTGTAATGTGTAAAGTTGCTGAAAGAATAATTGCTGATAAAATTTTAAAATTTTTAAAACTTTATAATCTTATAACCTATGATCAATATGGTTTTTTAGCAAAAAGATCAAATTTTACTCAATTGCTTTCTATGCTAAATGAATAGACACAAAACTTAAATAATAATATGCGCATAGATGCAGTTTATATTAATTTCGCTAAAGCTTTTGTTACTGTCTGTCATATAAAATTACTCACTATGTTAAAAGCGGAATCAACTATGAATTGCTAAACTAACTAAACTAATTGAATGGATTAAATCTTTTTTAAGTAAGCGTACTCAAAAAGTTTGCATTGAAAATTCTTATTCCAAACCTTTAGCGGTCTCTTCAAGTGTGCGCCAGGGATCTGTCCTTGGTCCTATTTTATTTTTAATATTTATAAATGATTTAGTAAGCTGCGCGCAAGGTAGATGTGGGGTAAAATTTTTGCAGACGACGGTAAATTTTATCATGCAAGGAGTAATAATGATAATACCGACCTTCTGCTTACTTTGGAAAAGCTTTCAGAATGGGCTAAATTTTGGCAATTGAAACTGTCATTTTTTAAATGTTGTGTTTTTTCACTTGGCAAAAAAGCGATTTCTGAATCTCAGTATTCTATATCAAACGAAGATATTACCTGTGTAATCGAAGTTAAAGATCTTGGCATAACAGTAAGTAATGAAGTTAAATTTTCATCCCATTGTTTAAATATTTCAAACAAAGCTTTTTCTAGAACTGGACTTATCCTCAAAACTTTTTAAAAAAAACCATTTTTTGCTTATGAGGGCTTTTAAAACCTATGTTAGGCCCTAATTAGAAAGTGATACGCCTGTTTGGAGTCCGCACCTTATAAAAGATATAAAAGGTATTCAAAGAATACAAAAATTTTATACAAGAATTGTATGTTTTAAATGTAATATGTCATATGATGGCTACGAATCTTGTTTAAATTGTCTTTTTTTAGGAAAGTTTGGAGTTAATATGACTAAACTTTGACTTACACATGGTTTATAAAATTATAAATAATTTAGTGGATTTAAATTCAAACGACTTTTTTTAATTTTGAAAATACATGCTATAAATTATGTGGGCATCAATTTAAGCTAACATCCTCTGAGTTACCAAGACTTGATTGCCGAAAATATTTTTTTACTCAAACAATAATTAATGTCTGGAATGGACTACCACATTCTGTAGTTACAGCAAATTCACTTTTAAAATTTAAGACAAAGTTAGACAGTTGTGGTTTAAGTCGTTTTTGTATTGTTTACAAATAAAAAAATTTTCCAATTTATTTTCAGCTAATGTGATTTAATTCATTTGGTTTTGAAGTTTTATATGTTGAAAATGTATAAGTAAATTTGGCGTTATTTTGTTTTTTTATTGTGTTTTTAGTTTTTTTTCCTCAATGTATTACAATAATAGTGTAGCACCAAGCCGGTCGTGAACGTGCGTCTACAATAGGTCAGTCAAGTGCCTCGTGAAGAGAGCAAAACTTTTCACGGCTTACCGAAAAAATTAACGTTTCACTTACGTGTCCCAGGGGAAGTTAGATGAGTGAGTCTCGGGAAAATCCTGACGCGTCTTTTAGTTATGGACGGAGCGGCCTAATGGCTGGCACAGGTCGTCCTTTAAAGAGAAAGTGCAGCCAGAATTGTACATGTTTTTAACTTTGTGATTTGTTTGCATTAATTAAATAAAGGTTTGATATTTTTTTACAGTTTATAAGTTTTACAAGAATAAGTAAGCGTTTTACGCTTTTTACAGATTTTAACAAAGAACAATTTTAAGACAAAACTTTTATTATTTTTAAGTAAACGGAAACGCGTAATAGGACAAAAGCGAGCGGTGACCGTAGGAATTGATACAAAAAGGAAGATCGAAAAGTCAGCAAAGAACTTCAAAGGTTTTCTTTCTATGCGTATTTTTAGAAGAAAAAAAACAGACTCGTTAAATTCATAGCAGATGAATAATGCATGTTGCCGGAACACGTTCACCTGGCCTCTTCTGGCCCGACGATCACCAATAAAGAAACACAATTAATTGTTAAATTAGATAAATCTTTACGCCAAGCTTATTAAACCTTGAACCCAACCGTTTGAGATATGGGCAGGCTTAGATGACGCGGTGACTCTTTTTAGGCCTAAGTCTTTTGAACTAATTTATTAAAAATACCTTACCTTTTGATAAGGTTTTTACAACGCAAACCTAGCAAGAGTCAACCGCATGCCAGAAAGATTTACCAACCAATAACCGACTACTCAAAATTTATATATAAAAATTTAAGGAATTATGTTTTAAAAACTGCTTAAAAAGATGATATAGTTTTTAACTAATTTTGGAAAACTTTTATGTTTATGCATTTTTACAATAGCTTTTCAAAACAGGTGCTAACAGTGTGTGAATGAATTTAGGTGCGCATAATTTGCCACAATAGATTCTGGCAGGTTTGTTAGCGCGCTCATGCCTTTACCTGCCTGTTTGTCAATTAGGCTCACCTTCAAAAGAGTCCCGGCCCAAAAGAGTCCTGAAAAAAATCACAGCTGGCACAAAAGAGTCCTGGCACAAAAGAGTCCCGGCACAAAAGAGTCCTGAAGAAAATGCGTTCATGTGCCCAAGCGCTTCGAGCGCTGAGGTCGGCACAAAAGGGTTCCCGGAAATTTCGTCTTTTACATCTCGTCTTTCAACATCTCGTCTTCTACATCTCGTCTTCGGAAAACTCGTTTTTTAAACATCTCGACTTCGGAAAACTCGTCTTTTGGATGCGATTTTGTAAACGCACTTTTCAAAAGACAGGGTTCCCCTATTTTTTGACTAAAACAATGGATTTAAAACCTTTTTTTACCTAAGTCTAAGCAAAAGCCAAAAATCAAGCAAAATTTTTATCATGATAAACTTTTATTAAATGATTTATTCAAAAACTGAAACCTAAGCCTAAGCAAAACCTAAAAATCAAGCAAAACTTTATCATGGTAAATTTGTATTTAATGATGCTATTTGAACTGAAGAGTAAAATCTTATTTTTTTTCCTAAGCCTAAGAAAAACCCAAAAATAAAAAAAAATTTTATCTTTGGGGTCGAAACTCGCATTTTTGAAAGTGCGTTTACAAAATCGCATCCAAAAGAGGAGTTTTCCGAAGACGAGATGTTTAAAAGACGAGTTTTCCGAAGACGAGATGTAGAAGACGAGATGTTGAAAGACGAGATGTAGAAGACGAAATTTCCGGACACCCACAAAAGAGTCCTGGCATAAAATCAATTTTTCACAGCTGACATACAATGTTCACACCTCAGCTGTCTTCCAGTTTATGACGTATTTCAACACGTTGTTACTCTGACATAATGAGTCGAAAGCGTCATAAAATACTCGTAACTTTGACTCTTTTTTTTATCTTAACACATAAATAATTCAAACAAACTGAGTCACGTTGATTTTATACTGATTGTGACTCTTTGTCTAAGTAACGACGAACAGTTAATTTAAAAGATTTTTAGCTAAAAATTTTTTTAAAGTTGCTATTTTTTTCTTGGGAAAACAAATTTTTATTCCAATAATTACAGTTTTCAATCCTTTCATTAGCGGGCTGGAGAAAAGTTACCCAGACTTTTTCATGTGGTTTTACGTT
This sequence comes from Microlaimidae sp. YZB2_3, assembly GCA_030248175.1. Lineage (NCBI taxonomy): Eukaryota > Metazoa > Nematoda > Chromadorea > Desmodorida > Microlaimidae > Microlaimidae sp. YZB2_3. The sequence continues at coordinate 11,707 of JASAMX010023318.1, read as the reverse complement.
TTTTGAGCTAAAGAACGATTCTATTTAGTGTCTCGTATGTTATAATGTTTGCGTTAGACTTTAAAAGAATGCCTAAAATTTAAAAAAAATTCTTTGAAAGACCGCTAATATTTTAACGACAACTTAAAACCTGGGGGCATTTTCATAAAATTATACGCTTAATTCATTATGTGCAGTAGTTGCGTTAACGAGTGATTATTGACTAATCAAATAAGTTTTAATCAAATACAAAACTAATAATTAATCACCAACATTTTTATTGTAAATAAATAATAAAGCGTTTCAGTAAAAAATTCGTATTTAACATTCTTAAATCGCTTTGTTATTTTTCCCTAGAAAATTTTTTGAGTTTAGTGAATATTTACCTTACTTACTGCGTATTTTGTGGTGTTATCTATGTCATTTAAAGTTATGCTCAATAGTTTTGCTTTTCTGGTGTATTTATTTGCATTGCGTTATGATCAGAAGGATTTTAAATAAAATATTTAGCATTAATAATTCGTGTAATTTGCATAATTCAAATGCCAAGTATTTAGTAAAAAGTTGACAAATATTTGGTTAAATAGCTGCCAACATTACTCACTAAGCATCTGATAATAAAGCTACTACTGCATTCGGTAAAAAATTATCAACTAGTTTCGAAAAATCAACCAAATATTTAGTTAAAAAACACAAAATAATTAAATTTAAAAAATACTAAAGTTGGCAAAAAAATACAGAACCTGTAGTGGTCTGGAGGTATAACAATATTTGGTTGTTTTTTACTCGTTATTTGGTTAAAAATCAGCAAATGGGCGGAGAGAGAGTGTCTTTTTGTGTTTTTTCTTTGTTTTTTTAATGTGTAGTTGTGTGCAATGGCACGCAAAAAGTCCCAGCGGTCTGGTCATCTTGCTGTCTGACATCTGCGGTCGTTCTTACAATTACGATTAAAACACTTGTTTGACAAAAATTGTAATATTTTAACAATGAACAAAAAATTTAGGCTAACTAAAATCAATACACTTAATTAAGACAAAAACGCTAATTCAATATTAAATGATTTATACCCAAATACAACAATGATTTTTTTTTATTTTTTAAACGTTTTACAAAGCTTTAAGCGTTTTAATAACTAAATAATAAAAATACTTGAAAACATTAATTTTTTACCCGAAAAATTCTTCACACCTCTTAAGAGGCTAATTAAAAAAAAACAAATAAAAAACTGGAAGGCAGCTAAGGTGTGAACATTGTATGAGAGCTGTGAAAAATTGATTTTATGCCAGGACTCTTTTGTGCCGACCTCAGCGCTCGCAGCGCTTGGGCACATGAACGCATTTTCTCCAGGACTCTTTTGCGCCGGGACTCTTTTGTGCCAGGATTCTTTTGTGTCAGCTGCAATTTTTTTGAGGACTCTTTTGTGCCGGGACTCTTTTGTGCCGGACCCGTATAGTAACAACGCATTTCGTGCTACATTTAACACATTGGCTGAAAATATAGCTTTTTTTGAATTCATTACCACAAGACTACCGAATTTTGGGGAAAATGAGAATATAAATCTGTGAAAGGTAAATGGTACAGTAAAGTCGAAAACATTTGCACTACAATATCCAAATACCGTAAAGTGGGGGTAATTTGGCCACTTTGAACGGAAAATGTTTGAATTTCAATTATTTCACAAAATAAAGAAGTTTATAAAAAATACGATCTTGTATCAATAACATTGTTCTTTAGTTTTGGAGTCAAACCAGCAAGAATACAAGTTTATTGAAAGAATTTCCTGAACGTCATATTTTTTTATTTTAAACTGCTTGCTATACTTCCATCTCTACAGCTAGCCTTAATTGTTGCATGAAATTCTTTATTTTTATAGTGATTAGCTAAGTATATGGCGCACATATTTGTGTATTAGTCGTGCTTGAATTCGTTGTCGTTTTTAAAACATGACTCATGAGTAGTGATCGACCGGGGCAGAATTTTTGCTGATGCCGGGGCCGGGGCTGGGGTAGAGAAATTTGGATTTGCCGGGGCCGGGGTAGAAAATTTGGATTTGCCGGGGTAGGGGCCGGGGTAGAAAATTTTGCCCCGGCCGGGGCCGGGGCAGGCGAAAAATTAAGCAGAATTTGTCACGTAAACTTTTTCAATGTAATTATTTTCGTGATTTCGCACTACTTTTTATAATTTTTCGAGATTTATCAAAAACATAATATAACCCAAAAAAAATTTTTGATTATACACTAGGTTTTTGAATAAAATTATAGAAGAAAAAAATCAACATTTTAAACGTTTGCGACTTTCTGTGCATATACCAGTGATTTCTTGCAAAGAGATTTTTTTGCAGTCAATAATTGTTTTTTGTGTAGCGCATTTACTTGCAAAAGTGGAAGCAAAGTTGCAATATGCACTGCAAAACGCTAACACTGTTAAAAATTGGTGCACCCAAAAATAGCAGAAAATGGCGGGTTTTCAGTATTAAACTCGCACAAGAGTGCTAGTTTCAAGCAAAATATTTTATTTAAAAATTAGTATTATTCTTATTTAACATTATGCGAAAACTTTTTTTCAAATTAAATATAAACGGTTCATTATTAACTTTTTGTTTTAAAAATTCACGTTTGGTGTCTTTTGGCTGGATACAAAATATTGGGTTCCAAAAAAAACCGGACTGAATCCGCAGGTTTTTTTTTAAATTTTATGAATACTATTGTGTAAATTTACAATAAACTTAAAAATTCTAAAATAAAGACTAGACATCAGCTTGATTTTTTTTAACGTAACAAAATTTAAAAACAATTTCCAATATTCACCTAAAAATAAACGCGAGAATATATAATCCAAGCAAATAGGGTAGTGCATCTAATTTCGGCACTTTTCCAAATTGGGCATTTTTGATTTTGGACTATATCTTTGGTAATCCTGGACGGAATACGACGTTTGATAGCTCAAATGAGACCTAATTATATGTAGATGACTGTCGTGAGCTTTTTATTTGTTATGTTATGATATTTTCATGTGAAATTGTGTGATTTAAAAAAAAATAAAATTGATACTCGTTTTTAGAACATGGGCATTTCATGATTACGCAATAAATTGGTTTAAAAATTCTACTGTCCTGGTAAAATTTAGTCAATTTTTCGAATTTTTAGTCCCCGTGGTTCTACGCTGCGTCTGTGGTGAGCAATCGTTATAAAATAGAATAGTGGAATTTCGGCAGCTAAACGCCGTTCCATACCCGCATCCGAGGCAATTTCTTTCTCCCGGAGAGTGGTTTTTCCTGATTGGTCAGCGAAGGAAAAGAAACTGAGATTAATTTTGCGTTCATAGGCTTTGAAATAAAATGATTCGAACGTGAAAACAGCGCAAGTTATACATTATGTCACTTAAATCTTTAAAAACGTTTCTACAAATTTAAGTGAGGATTTTCGTAATTTATAAGCTTAAAAATTCTTTAAATGTGTGCACAAAACAAATGTGGCAGACGCGTTTAAAACGTTAAGTTAGTCAAATAAACAGGACGAAGCTCTAGATTTCCTTGTGTTTTTAAATATATATCCTAAAAATGTTCTTAAATAATGTATCGTCGATATTAAATTAAAACTTGTAACGATTCATTTAAAAACACATTACGATAGTTTATTTTAAAGCTCGTTTTAACAGTGAAATGCATTGATATAAATTTTTACGGGTATTTTAATAAGTCTTAATGTGTTTTTGCACGCACTTTTTTGTTGTGTTTTGTATTGAACAGCAAATTAAGAAGAACTTTAAAAACAATCAAACAATGAAACTACTAGATACTGTAAAAACTTAATATAAAATTATTGAAATCTCTATAAAACTTTATGCGGCAAATACAACCTTCCATATGAACTTGGAGCAGAAAATAGGAAATTTTGGTCTGGGGCTTCAAAAAGGAGCTCCAGAGAACACCTCCGCTTTTCACGGAGCTCCGGAGAAATCGCCGGTGCTTTGGAACACTACCTTATTTTTGGTACTATTTTTATACATATTTAAAGAGTAATGTCATAAATTATTTGTCGGAAAATTTTTGAAAATTTTTTTCCAGACGTGAAAATGTAAATAAAATAATTTCAAGTTCAAACAAACTTTAAAATTGCGCATTTTCAGGGCGGAGCTCTGGAGCTTCTTCCACTTTAAAATTGCCGGAGCTCTGGAGCTTTTTTTGATTAGTTTAATGACATTTTTTACAATATAAAATGTGCGTAAGTAAGGATAAAGCGAAAAACACTATATTTAAGTTAAATTTTATAATCAGTATTTTTATCATAAAATTATTTTTAAGTGGAAAACATTATAGTATGCGTAAAATATAACGCCTAGAATACTAAATAAAAACCATTTTTAATAGAATTGTTAAGATATAATCTGTCTGACCTCGTAAATTTGTATAGGAGACGGAGATTTGAGCGGACCAATTAAAATTGTGCGGTTATGACGCATTGGAAGAAAAAAAAAACAAATTAGAGCACATAAATCTTTTTAATTTTTACCTTTACAGAAAATGCACAAAAACTATTCAACTTTTACCCTTTAAAAAATGGAATTTTTGTTCAAAATTGAGTAATCTGAAAATTAATTGTTAAAATATCACATTTAATCTTTATTATTGAACCATTTTTACTGAAAAATTTAACTGATTTTGTTGTTAAATAGTCGATTTAATTCTACAAATCATCCAGGTCGGCTAGGTTTGATTCGCTGATAACAAATAAACACAATAAACATATAAAAATATAAGATTATAGTTTTAATAACAACAGTGAACAGTCCGATACGATACTAAATCAAATGGTAAAATCAAAAACCAGCGAACGCAAATTTAAACTTAACTTTTTTTTCTCAGCTGACCAATCAGAGAATACCTCGGAGAAGGGAGAGAAAGTTGCCTTGGATGCGGGTATGGAACGGCGTTTAGCATTTCGGCACACATATTGCTGTAGGTAAAAACGGGTTGAATTAAGTGGTCGGGTGTAAATTGTAATTGTAAATAGTTGTAATTGTAATTGTAAATTGTAAATAAAAACAACGTTGAAATGTGTAGGGGTCATAGCACTGCACTTAAACTCGATTAAGAGGGTCCTTTTAAAAAGTGCCGAAATTAAATGCACTTTTTCCCCAAAGTTTGCTCATTTTGATACCATTTGGCATTTTAGCTGTAACTTTTTGCCAGTTACACGTTGAACAACAAGTAGAAGCTTAAATTAAAAAAAACTGTCTGGAGATAATGATAGGCTTTTAAATTTTTGAAAATGATGATTTTTTTGACAAAGAAACAATAAATTGTTTGTAAAATGCCGAAATTAAATGCACACATTTAATTTCGGCAATTTTCCATTTTTTTTTAAAAAACTGATTTAATTCAGTAAAAAAACTACTTTCGTACAGTGAAACTTTTGTGACGCAACGCAGTATCGTGAAAGCTTCAAAATGAGCTATCAAACATGAAATTCGGGCCATACAGTGAAAAGTTACATCGGAAAAACAAAAAAGTGCCGAAATTAAACGCACTACCCTATGTCCAGTTGTACAATAAACCGTTCTAATCAACTCACACATGATCGAATTTAAATAATCGAATTTAATCATCATTTTCTGCTAATTTTTTGCACAAAGCTATTTAGTAAAATAGTCTTAGAAAAAACGAGTTTTTTTGAGTATGAAATATCGCTGTGCAAGAAAAGTTTTATTGAGTGCACAGAAAATAGCTTGCACGTGAAAAGTCACAAGTGCAACATTTCTTGTAAAATTTAGGTAAAAAATTCCCTGTCTAGCCGAAAATTCTCTTGTTTTATATATTTTTAATATTAGCAATGATATTAAAATAACTCTAATATATGCAAAATACGTCTTGTGATTATGGAGGCAAATAAAACTTAGCTGACCTCGATGATTTGCAGTATTGAATCGACTATTTAACATTAAAATCATTTAAAACTTTCAGTAAAAACGGTTTTATATTGAAGATTAAATACCATATTTTAACAATTATTTATCAAATTACACAATTTGGAACAAAAATACAATTTTTTAAAGCGTGAAAGTTGACTAATTTATGTATATTTTTTGAAAAGCAGGTATTAAAAAAAATTATGCGTTCCCATTCGTTTATTTAAAATTTTATAACCGAACAATTTTAATTGATCTGTTTACTTCTCTTATACAAACTTACTAGAGGTCAGCCAGATATAATTCAACCATAGATATCTACTGTCAAACTCTCATCTTGTAAATAAAATCTACAAACGGCTTTTAATACTCAAGATATCTTTAAATTTTTAGAATAAGGATTCGTGATTAAAATAAGGAATCTTAATAAAATAAAGAGGCTTTAGAAAATCTTAATATAGCATAATAAACAATAAATATCCTAATATTAAAACAATTAAATTAGCTCTGTAGATAAAATCTTGTATAATATTTCACTGTCAAAAATGTTTAGAAGCGCTTTAAAATTTGCATTCTTAGGGGTCCTTACCCCGGTTTTTTCGGCTCATTTGACAGCTAAATTGCCGGGGCCGGGGTAGAAAGAATTGCGTTTGCCGGGCCGGGGCCGGGGTGGAAAAAAACTGCCGAGGCAAGCCGGGGCCGGGGCCCCGGTCGATCCCTACTCATTAGTCATGACCAAAGTTGCCCCAGGTTAAATGTAGTCCAAGAGGCAACAACGTTGGGTACTTTTTCTGTTAGTATTAGGCCGATAATTACTTGATTTTTTTATTTGGTTTTTATTTGAGTTCACTATCAAACCGGCTACTGGATTTAGGTAGAAATTAGTATATTTTAAAAAGATAAAGATAATAAAGTAATATTCAGAGCATTTTGAGCTACAATATCCAAATACCACTTTTTTATTTGGGTTTATTTTTATTATCCGAGAGGACACCGGATTTAGGGAGAAATAAGTGATTTTTTAAAAAATAAAGAAACATTTAAACAAAATATTCCGTTCAGTCATAATATTCATTTGAATGTCTTGGACAAAATCTACGTTCGCCCTAAACATGTACACTATTTGGGCTGACTGAGCTGAAATTTAAAAAGGTTGTAGTCCAAGAAGCAATTAGATAAGTTTTGATGAGAGATTAAAGAATAAAGGGCAAACACTAACTAAATTCCACCGACTCCGACTCCGTCCAAAATCTACCGTAACTTACTGTATTTTTTAACATTATGCAAAATTTTTCATAAGGCGGAGTCGTAGTCAGTGGAATTTAGTGTTTGCCAGTAAACGGTTAAGTCTATCCGGGCATTATCTGATTTGGATTTTTGACAGTGCCCTATTTAACAGACGTCTACTCTATGGAATTCTTTTAAAATGGACAAAAAATGTGATAAAAATTTTGCTATGTATAGGATGTAGGGGAGGGTTTAACCCCTCTAGCTCCGAAATTTTGAGTTTCTTTCAAAACAAACCATGAGAGAAAGGCTCTCCCCAGATTTCCCAACTTTTATTCATCTTACGATTATTTACCTCAAAATTTTTGATCTTTGATCTTTTTCTCCCCGATCAAAAAACTTTTAGGTAATACTATGTTTATCCTTTTTTATCCAAAACCTGCTTTTTTATTACAAATCATTATTTTTGCATTCCGTTCTATATTTAAAACATAGCACATTTATACTAAAAATGTAGTATTATTGGGGGGTCCACCCCCGGGTGGAAGGCCAAAATTTTTTAGGGGGGGGGGAGTCTAGGGGGGTCCGTACCCCCCTGGATACTTAGGGGGGTCGACCCTGGGTGCGAGATTTCAAATTTAGGGGTGGTCAGAGGGGCCCAATTTTTAATAAAATTTTTTAAACTCAATAATTTAAGTGTTTTTAGGTCTAATATTGAATTTTATGTACTAAAACCACCTATTTAGGCCTAAAAACTGCATTTAAACACTGTTTTTAACTAAAAACACCGTGTTTTTGACAGTAAAAAATATACTTCCAAATTGGTCAGGAGGGGGGAGGGGGGTCAGCCTCGCTAGGGGGGGGGGGTCAGACCGGACGCTCTCGAGCTTTGGAGGGGAAGGTGGGGCCCTGGATTTTTCCTAGAGGTGGGGGGTCCAGACCTTTTTACCTTGTAAGTCCAAGTAGTTATAGTTTACTTGAGACTAAAATGTAAATTTTATTATTATTATACTCTATTGGCTCGATTTTAGTGTTATGATGTTTGGGCTTGCTTCTTACTAAAAATATCGGGTTAACTTTCATTTAACTAAGGTATTTTATTAATCAACCATAATTACCGTAGACTTTGCTTTAAGAAAACCACCTTTTTAAATTAAATTGAATTAAAAAGTAGGCTTAACTTAACTTAACTTAAGGAGAACGATACAGTTACAAAAATTTCACCAATTTTCCCCAAAACATGTACTCCAGGGTTTTCGGACGTCCTGGTGACGAATCCGACCTCCGTTTTTCAATTCGACCCCCCCGGGGGGCACTAGGGGAGTTGCAACCCCCCTATTGGGGGGTATTTTGACTATATACTGGTTTTACTTCAAAATCACCTCAAAACAGGTACTCGGGGTTAAATACAGTATTGAATAATGAGCACTTTTTTTAATTAAAAAGTTAAAAATTAAAAAAAACATTTTTTGAGGTTAAAAATATTGCCCAGGGGGACACGAACCTAGAGCTCCGGGATTCCGAGTCCAACGCTCTAGCCACTCGGCTACTGCTCCGTTAAGCATTGTTTCTTAAAAGCCAGTTTTAAACAAACGTTCAAAAATGAAGTTTCCCGACGTCAAATCAAAAAAATATAAATGAAAGTTTATTCATTTGATGGGAATTAGTTTGTTTCCAACTTTTAACACAGCAGTTGTACCATAATTTCTATCCAGTTTTTAAGTTTTTAACGAAATCTCTACTATCACTTCTTTTTATTTTTTATTTCAACAATTTTAGCAATAAAACGAAATTAAAAAACCTCAATAGTAGGGATTTCGCTGAAAATTTTTGTGGGCATGCACATTTGGTGTATACAGCTTGAGTTAAATTTTTATTACGTATTATTAACTCTGGTTCTGTTAAATTCGGAAAAACTGTTTTAAAATGCCTTTTTTCAAAGAAGCATATCTCGCCGTGGAATGGTCCACCAAAAATGTTAAGGATACCGAACTGACCGGAAAAAAATAGCCTTTTTCCCAACATATAGTTTGCTTCTTTCTGTCCTGTACGACACGAGTTATACACAAAAACCGACAGGGTATCCTAACTGTATCGTTCCACCTTAAAGCAAAGTCTGCGAAATAATTTGCTGGATAATAAAATAAAAATCTCCTACAAAAAATCTTTTGATGTTTAAAGATTTTGTTTTAAAACTGCTAGGTTTGAATGACCAATCCCAATCAATTCTGTTCTAATTTTCCTTACTTCCAAACTCCTTCCGCACCGGATCCTGGTGGAAACTACGTATTTCCCCTTGGGGTCCAGAGGTTTGAACTCGTCCAGTTTTTCATCACCAAGGTCAATGGGCGGCTGCTTGTCCTTGGGTCCCAGCTTATGATAGTCCTGGATTATCGGGTCTAGCAGCTCGGAGAACACCTGGTAAGCGTCCGTGTCTACTGCGTATACGCCAACAGACGCGTCCAAATTCTCCACACCTTAAAATATTATCAGCTTATATCAAAAAAATGCTTGTTACAATTGTAAAAAATTCCGTCGGCATGATAATTCAGAAATCAGATGCCTTAGAAATACCATAGACGCGTCTGTGCTTGCCACACCTTAATATTTTAAGATGCTATAACATCAAACAGACTAGTTTAGTTATGCAGTTAGTAATAAAAAATTCCACCCTAGTGACGTCTCAGAAATTTTATGTCGTATAAAGAGAAGTGGTAAGCATAGGTCACCGATGAGGTGGTGGTAGGGGGTGGCACCCCCCCCCCCTTACGGCCTCTGAGACCTATCCCCCCCTAAGGTCCATTTTTGACCCCTAGCCCCCCCCTCCCCTTCGACCCCTGAACCCCCTAAGGCCCATTTTCGACACCTCTCCCCCATCAACCATATCCAGACCGGGAAAACCCCCCCTACCAAAGGGATTTGGAACTGGCTAACCCCCCTACCACTTCATCTCCACCCTGGCTACACCCCCCTAACAGTTTATATTTTCTTAGTTTTTTTATTTTAAGGTAAAATGACGGCACGGCACTCACTGTACAGCTAAAGCGACACTAAGAAAGCAGATAAGAAAAAAGAAAAATACGAATGAACGCTTGACGCTTGAAGAAGAAGACTATAATAGTGTATCTAAAAATATAATAAATTCTTTATATTTTAAAATTCTTTTGCTATGTAACATTTATGATACGAAACATCAAACATCATCAACAATGTTAAATTTTTAAAAATCCTCAACAAAGCAATAGCATAGCAACAAAGACACTGAAAATGCCAACAATACTTTTAGAAATTTTAATCCTCTCCCCACTATAACATAATGACATACAAAAACAATACTTTTAGCAAAGCTATAAAATTTCAATCCTCATAATAACATACCAAACACAAACTTCCAGCAAAGAATTAAACTAACTTTCGAAAAACTGACGATAAAATAGCTATGTATTAGTGAAATTTTAACAGTCAGGCTTAGGCTCAGGCTCAAGCTTAGGCTCAGGCTTAAGATTAGGCTTAAGTTTAGGTATTTCCTTGGCATTTTCTTAGGTTTTTTGCGTTTTTTGACCCGGGTTTTTCCTGACGCGGGTTTTTCATGTCATACAATCAGATTTGTTTGGTCCCAAATTTTCACTAAGTGCGTACAATGTACGTTACGTACGTACGTTTACGTATCGACGGATTGCACCAAAAGCAACGCACGAACAAAGTATAGCGAGGCTCTCGGCACGAACGACCGCACAATACATGCTGGGTTCGGTCGTTCTTGCTGAGAACTCCGCTATACTTTGTTCATGCGTCGAGTTCGGTGCAATCACTCGATAGATAGACCTTTAAAGCTACAAAAAAAGAAAAGTGAAAAAGGGTTGCGTGGGTTTTATTTCACAGTAAAAAAACTGAAAATAAAACAATGAATAGGGTTTTTCATGTTTTTAACATTACATTCCGGCTTTTTTGCATTGAAATAAAAGGCACCGAACCCTTTTTGGTTATTGGTGGTTTTATTGGTGGTGGGCCGCCGCTGCCGCCGTATTAAACAACATGAAACAGTTTATTGCTTCTTGACCAAAGTTGTACGACAAAACCTACTGTTACTAACCATATAAATATTGATTATAAATAATTACTAATCGTTTTATTTCACTAGAAAATAGAAGAAAACTGACAATTATTTAGCCCTGAAGCAAATAATACAACAAAAAAGGTACCTGCATAATTATGATGATGTTTTTTTACGTTTTTTCTGAAAAATTCAGTAGCACCCCCCCTAAAGACCATGAACCACCCTAACCCCCCCCCCTAAAGACTCGAAGACCCCAAGCACCCCGGGGTGTTTTTTTTAAAAAAAACACCCCGGGGTGTGATCCCCCTAGAGGTCAAAAACCAAAATACCCCGGGGTGTGGACCCCCCCTAGCCGTTGAAGGTCGGTGACCTATGGTGGTAAGTTCAATGGAATTACCAGCAGCTCATTTAAAACCTGGTACATGTCCGTGTCCACCGCGTAAATGCCCGTAAACACGTCCGAATTCTCCACACTTGAATATTTTAAGCTTATAAACAAACGGGCTTCTTTATACCCTTCGTCATAATAATTCAGAA